>OW445485.1:10349372-10369372 GCA_918226075.1 Microctonus brassicae | reverse complement strand
TGGCCGATATTACGTAAAATCATTTGCACCCCCTTTTTCAAAATGGCGGCCGAAATATAAGGGTGGCGATCTCCAAACTTGGATTAACTTTGCATTAACTCCCTCTTGACATCAAAAAAAAAAAAATTGACTGCTCACCGATATGCAAGGTCAAATGTAACATTTCAATGGACTATGGGTCCTGAAATCACATTTAACGTTCAGAAGTAATTACGCGTAAGCAATTTATATATTTTTCTGAGGTTCTTCGTCACTCATCGTTCGCATTCGGAAAAAAAGTCGCTTTATCACAACTGAATAATAAACTAGTATTCTGCTGAAACGAAAAAAATTAAAAAAAAAAAAAATAGAAAAATAGGATATGAACCCTCTAACGCATATGTGAGTTACTTTGTAACAAACCACTACGCCATCAAGGTGTTGTAAAATGATTGTCAGTAAATAGTATTCAAGCATCGCACGTACTTATTTATTTATTGTTATTGTGCTTAGATATAATTCAAATATTATTTAATTATCAGTTACATTTTGTTATGTTCAGCTTATTTGTAAAATTCGATAAAAAAAAATATGTGTAAATATTTCATTTTCAATGTTCACCTTTATTTTGGGGCCTGAAATCATATTTTACACTCAGAAATATAATATCTATATCATTAGTGAGAAAGTTATCTATTTTTCCGTCGTTGATCTCTAGCTACTCACACAGACGACGCGCACGCATGTGTAAGTATATCCCCACTATCTTCCATGTTCTCTCAACGGCCCGAGCATGACGTCACAGCAGTTTGAGAGAGAAAGAGAGAATAGTATCTCTATTACTCTCTCTCAGCCGAACAGCCGAGCTCACACAGACGACGGTACGCTTGTGTGAGTATCTGTCTCTGCGGCCGACAAATGGCATCTCTGATTGGACTTCACTTAGAGATTGAAACTCCATGTGTGCAGAGTGTGTTTGACACGAAAGAAATATAGAAGACATTGAACCGAGGTCGAATGGAAAGTAAAAGATATATTGTAAGGAGTTAAATGATACCAGAGGATAACCGAATGAAGATTGAGTCGAATTGTAGATACGAAATCGCCGAATTGCAAGGTAAATTATTTCACGCAATATATTAACACGTGATGCCATTGTCCGGCCACATGTTGGTATAATTGTCTCAAATTAATTCACAATCTCTATTTTTTCCCCTTTAAACTTCCACTCCTCCTCTTTTTTCCTTTTTCCTCCGTTTCTAAACACCATTATTTTCGTTTTTTTTTTTGGGTTCACTGTCATCTTGTTTTCTTCCACACATCTCTCCATCGTTTTCATCATGTTTTTCATCTCCTCTACACTCTCTGCTATCACTGCAATATCGTCAGCGTATTTCAATGCTTTGATTTTCACTCTTCATATATTTGTTCCTCCCTCCTCTCTCCTTTCCCACCCTTTTTCCAGGTCATTGATATATATCTTATATATAAAAATCTCCTAGTTGGTCGGTCGGCCGAGTGGATAGGCGAAAAGTCTACCACGCGGACGGCTCGGGTTCGAATCCCGGCAGAGCGCAGTATTTTTTCGGAAGAGAAATATTAGCCTCGTTGGATCAATCTATCTAATTCTGAAAAAGCACCGATTATAGAGTTGACTTGGTGGCAGCTCTGTAAAGCGGGAGGCCAGCTCATACGAGGAGTTGAGTGGTCGGCTGTACCTATAGTATAGTGGGCTTACTGCAGTTCCCCACTATCGAGTGCGAATGCGGGTACTTCTAATATAAAGTCGGCTGCAGCCGCTGAAAGAGGATTTAAGTTGGGTAGAGGAGACAAAGTGACATAAGGAGAGATGTAAAGGACTCGCAAGAGTCATATATCTATAAAAATCACTCTTTTTTTTTTTTTTTTTATAAAAATCTCCTGTCACAGTGTTTGAAACAAATGGACTCCGGAACTACTCAACCGATTTTGATGAAACTTGGCTTATTATGTGTAATTTGGTCCAACTCAAACTATAGGATAGTTTTTATTTCGATTTTCAACAACAATATTTATTAAATATCAAATAAATGTTTGTTATAGGACAATGACTTGCAATTTTTTGTAAGTTCAATAACTTTCTAAGAGATGGCGGTGTGAATTAAGTAATCAGCATAACACTTGGTTATCTGGGTTGGGTAATCCTCCAATAGATGGCGTTGCGTTTTGATTTATTTATGCTGCAATTAATTAGACATCATAAGTGTTTATGTTTACAAACATAACCAAATCATTTAAATTTTTTATTCATTGTCATTTTCAAAATTGCGGTGTATGTTGTTTTTGTTTGCGAATTATTCACATATTTGGCGTCGTATGCAACAGAAGTAGCACTTACAAGTGCATCAGCTGGTTGCACGTTGCGCGCGCCGAAAATTACAATCTCGAATTCGAGCACTAATGAGGGCATCACTTATTGGGCGCCTCTATAATAACAATTATAACACAACGATAAACTTTTCGGCGGTATTGTTCTACTACTCTCGGGTGACTTTCGACAGACATTACCAGTCATTTCTCGCTCTACTTTTGCCGATGAGATTAATGCATGTTTAAAACAATCGTTTTTATGGCGCAATGTCGAAACACTTCGATTGACCATAAACATGCGAGTACAATTGCAGAATTATCCGTCGGCGCAAGTATTTTTTAAGCAATTGCTGGATATTGGGAACGGTGTAATGGAATAACATCAGGATACACAATACATCAAATTGCCCGATAAATTCTGCACTGTTGTGGACTCAAAAAAAGAACTTATTGAGAATGTGTTTCCGGATATATCAAATAATTACGTACGTCATAATTGGCTCAGTAATCATGCTATTTTGGCAACGAAAAATGTCGATGTCGACGAAATTAACTTTCAGATACAACAGTTGTTGCCAGGTGATTTGATGTCTTTTAAATCAGTAGACACTATTGCAGATGAAAATGAAGCCGTGAATTTTCCAACTGAGTTTTTGAATTCGTTAGATATATTAGGAATGCCACCGCACAATCTTCGATTGAAGATTGGTTCACCGATTATTCTTCTACGTAATTTGAATCCACCAAAATTATGTAACGGTACACGTTTGGTCATCAGAAGAAGAACAGGAAACATTCTTGAGACAATTATTTTGACGAAAAAGTTTGAAGGAGAGATCATTTTGTTGCCACGTATTGCTATCATACCGTCAGATTATCCAGTAGCATTCAAAAGATTGCAATTTCCGATTCGTTTGGCTTTTGCAATGACCATAAATAAGTCGCAAGGCCAAACAATGTCCATTTGTGGATTGGATTTGGAAAATACGTGTTTCTCTCATGGGCAACTATATGTCGCCTGCTCACGTGTGGGAGGGGGAGGGGGGGCAACCTTCAAATTTATTTGTATTAGCAAAAGACAGGCTAACAAAAAATATTGTACATAAATTAGCACTCAGATAAATTTGAACTATAAATTGTAATGATTCATACTTTTTTTAAAAATATATATTTTTATATATTTTCAAGAAGTAGTTTGTAATAAAATATAAATTAAAAATTTAAGTTCGTTTGTCATTAACTTCAACTCTGTGAAATTTTTTACCAATTACTTTTTAATTCTTAAATCGATTGAAACGTTTTCATTTTTATAATTGAATATTAATCTGACCACATTAGGAAGTTTAGTGCAACATTGATCCGGCGCACTGTAACAGAGTCACAGCAACGCGTGACCGGGTCTGCTAGTATATATATATTGTGACGTGGCGTTTTCTAGGCGCCGCGCACAATATTTAAAAATGATTGTTTAATTAATTATCAGCTACAACAGCAACCTCCTCAGCAACACAACACAAGGGATGCCACTCCCGTTCAAATTATAATAAATAAATAACCCGGGAGAAGTTATTTATATTTCAAACCAAAAGTGTTCTTTTATTTATTAATAAGGTGAAAATAAACGAATATGTAAATAATAGTGAAGAAATAATAAGGTGAAAACAATAATCATCCGCATTCCAATCTTCCTTACGCTCTTCACGCTTAACCAAAATAATAACAAAATAATAATGCGACTCGATATAATAATTCTAAATTGTCTTTCTCTTATAAATTCGTGGATTCTCATACTTAGCGTACATGATAGATTCGCAGCATTCTTCTCATACAATATTACACGACAGGGGGGAGGGGTTTCTACAGGGGTTCTCACGCACTCTCATATCACACATTACAGCACACACATACAGCACGATTTCACTGCACTTTTACAGCTTCCTCAGCTTCATCCTCAGCTACCTCCGCATCTACAGCAGCTCCAACATCCTCAACAGCATCCTCTACTGCACCATCGACACCAGCTACCTTGACTGATGATCATCTGCTTTCTTTATTCAGCGTCCTCCATGCGTTTGTCGCTACGCAGTGTCACGATCTCCCATCGCCTCTTACGCAATTGCGTCCAAACTCTACACGTACTAACACGTCCTTATTACTCACAGCCCCGATCAACAGTGTCGTTCACTGTCGCTTCAATGCATCATTAGAATAGGTGCATACGCACCTATCCCTACTACTGACATGCCTAATTGGCGCCGCCTGGACGAAAATCGTCACAATATATATATGTGCAATGCATAATTTGAAGGCAAAAGTTGGAATTGACGCATACTTCCAAACCAATCGGCATGCTTTGACATCCGTCGTCGAAGTGATCAAGTATTAAACGTATAGTTTGACGACATGTATACTTTGACGACGTGTAGTACTAATATGGTGTTCGTAGATGGCGCCACTGCCATCAATTTCGGCATAAATGCGACTTAATGTACGCCGATCATTTTTCAACTAAAAAGTGGTAGGGAATCGTCAAACCATGCGATTAATAGTAATCATGTGAAATACATAAAGACACTTGAATTCAATACCATATAAGTATACTATACCTCTGCCATATAAAGCATACTTTGGAGGCAGTTCATGGCATTCATACTTATTTTCGCGAAAATCGATATAATTCGATTTAATAAGTCACATCATGACTACAACGGGTAATATTATAAATATCGTGGCATGATTGACGAGACTTCTCTGAATGAATTTTGGAAAGATATCCAACGCTCTTGATGTGCTTCGCAAACAGTCCCAGTATATTCAGGATATTTCGTATTTGGATAGCACAATATAATGCATGAGTATGTGACGTTATTTTATTAAAATAACTATTATTATAAATTCAATGACTAGAATTCATAACCAAGTTACCATCTTGATTTTAATATCATATAACAATATTATATTTTAGCGATTTAACGCATACTTTGAAGGCAGTTCGAGACCTTGAGATTTTTTTCTCATGTGAATCGATCAGAGTAAAATCTGAGGAATTGAATGACAACTGCAATAACTGACATTGATGATATTTTCATATGATCAATTTAACCCTTTGTAATGCATTGAAATAAAATAGTCAACACGGAAATTGTGTCATGGAGAGTCTCTGCAAAGTCAAGATATTATAATTTTGAATTGAATAATACGAATAAAAATGTTTCGAAATTTTATTAGACTGATTTTACGGAGGTAACGATGAGAATTTGTAACTAAGAGAATACATCTATTCTATCATATAACTATTCGATGTTTCTGCAATGTAAGACATACTTCGGATGCAGTTTGAAAATATGTGAACTTTTTTTTGTATGAATCGAAGTGGTTCAATCCAATCCCACATTCGAGTTGTCGTAATTTATATCTGAAATATTGTGTTATAAACAAAAAAACTAACAGGAATAAATTTGAATATTGACTACTTTCATGGTCGATTGATATGTGTTTCGTCGCTGACCACTCATGGCAGCACTCCCTGGACTACATTATTTTTCTTTATTAATCGACGCGCACACTTGACGCGCATGCTACAGTTTTTCGGGGATCTGCCCGCTGCCCCGTCAACGTCTCACCTTCAAGGGCTCAACAAAGGACTTTTCATCTTCGCTCGTTTGTATAAGTGCACGTGTCGTTTATATTACGTATCGTTTTCCCACGTTATTAATTAAAATCATTGTAATACTCATCAATCCAATAAGCGCAAATCAAACAAAAATAGTGATATCAAAATCAGGTGATCGATCAATCAATAATTTAAGTGTACTGTGTGTTGTATGCAGAGTGAATGAATAACACGAAGTATTGTCTCGTGGGTGTGCAATCATATATTCATTCTTAAACTCATTTATTCATAATCTAAATTGTATATACATTCAGTAGACTTAATCAACATTGTGGTACTCATTCACTCATTAGATCAATTCATTATTACTTTGATAAAAATAATCATTTACATTTATAACTGCCTCAACTCATTACTCAATAGGGTTAAACACGTGGTCATCCAATACACGTGAGATCATTCTCTACACCGCATTATTATAGCACAATTCAATTGATTTAACCTATTATTCATTTATACTTTCTTTTGGACAAATTCATTACTCAGTACAATTCATTATTGTGTAATTCATATGATTATTATTACTTTTTCTACAGTATTTTTTTTTGTGTGATATTAATATTAAAATAAACGTTAAAATATTTCTTTTTGTAAAACTAAAATAAGTGAATTAATTAACTGTATCTTTGCTCAACATCCTCGACAATTTCCTGGCAATTTATTTCAGTTTGATACCATCGCAAACAATATGAATTTTCAATGTATATATATTGGAGGATATAGAGTGTGAAGATTAGTACATGAAATATAAGGAATCAGGATATTTTCGTAATTAATACGATTTATTTAACCAGTTATAATTAAATTGAGACAATATGATGAAGTACATATATTAAATCGTCAATCGATAAATATAGTAAGAAGAAGAGATGTAAATATATTATTGTTTTGAATCGTTAATGTGATGAATATGATATTGTATCATGATATTTTTATTAGTAATATTAGTAATATCTCAAGATAGAAAATCTCCACAGTATTTCAGTGAAGAAAAAAAATACTTCATGACCTGCATGCATTTGAATGAACTTTTATATTGGCAAGCATAATATATAGAGTAATGCATTTCACATTCATATTTGAAAGTCAATTTTTCGAATATTGTCGTTTACGGCTCGAGGCTTTGCGTTGATTATCAATCCACGTTTTGAGAGTTTGTGGTTTTCTACGATTCAATGCTGAATACCTCTCAATTGCTTGAGCGCACTGCTTGAGACTGGGCAATTTTTCCAATGTAATAACGTTTCCATAACAATGTCCAACTGCCGCCTTTTCTTCATATGTCCACTTCTCTCTTACTACGTTTCTAATTGGCGTATCTAAAAATAGGAGAAATTTTTTTGAATAATTTATTTCATTTCAGTTGAACAATTTATTGAAATGCATTTATGTACATGAAATATGCTTACCAATAGGGCGTTTCCTGGGTTTGAATGTGCAATCATCGCTATTAAAATCACTATCATCATCAGCAGACGTATTCGTTTCATTGGAAGAAGTAATCGTACTTCTTTCTCGTGCAATTTCATCATAATTTTTATTTTGTGGCTGATCATCTTCGTCACTACTTTCAGATGCATTTGCATCATCCTCATCATCAACACCCATTGCCGCTGATGACAATTGTGATACATCTGTGACATCTCTGAATGGGACGGGAACTCTATAAATATCTTTGTGAATATTTTTATGGTGTCCCATAAAATTTGCCAGATCGTCCACCTGGTTTTCTTCAATACCAAGCATAGCGGTATGAGTTGCTATATGCTTACGAAGTTTTGTCCCTCTGAGGGATTCAGGCATCACCGCATTACATTGTTCAGAGAATTTTCGCATGAGAGGACATGCTCGAAGATATTTCTTAGCCATTTCAGTAGCTGTTGGGACTCCGAAAACATAAACATTATTCGGCTTCACTCCTGCATCGAAACGATGTTTGAGTATTGTATTTACATACATCACTAAAACACTATCTAACAGTACTGGAACAGTTCGATTCAATTTCCCACGAATTGTTATTCGTACGTATTTTTCTGCGAATTCACGTGACTTTTTGGATAATTTTGATAAATATTCAGAATTCATATTTTTATCGACGGATTCTTGTTTTTCATAGTCAGTAATGAGCAGTCGCTCAATTTCACCGGATCGACGTCTGTTAAACATTTGCAAAAGAATTAAGCATGCCTCAGCCAAATTTCTTCATGTCGTATAATCAAAATTTCGTTCCAATTTTTCCACAGCTTCATTGCAAATTTGTTTCAAATGATCATACAATTTTTTGATATCCTGTTTCATTGGCTATATTTCAGTTTTTTCTCGTCTTTTATTTATTTGCTCTTCTATCACTTTTTTATTAATTGTTGTTGGAAAATCATAATAAAACACACTAAGAAAATTCTGATATTTTTTTTTGTGTTTCCCAATCCTCTTTCAGAGTGCATTCCATATTTTTCCCAATTTTTTTATTAATGTTCCTAGCGTAGAAGCATTTGCTGGTGCTCCATAGACTCGTTTCTTCGAATCGTATTGCGCAACATCTCTTATAGCCTCTTTCAAGATCATGTAATTATTTGTGTCAAACATTTCACCTAATTATTCAATAGATGGATTTTTTGCAATCATGGCGATTTTTAAACGACCTAGTAACCTCAAATGACCACGAATCAATTCAACATGTTGATCACGCGTATAATTATCACAAAATTGATTACCAGCCAAAATCACTAGTTCGTCATACTTTATTGCTTGTGTTACCTCATCATCATGCATACCAGGAATTATTACTTTCCTGAGAGTATAGTTTGCACTACTATGAACATATGCTGACATTCGTCGACCCATAGCAGTAATCTCACGAACGCCTTTTCTATGATTAGTGTTGCAATTTTTATAGTGTAAACGTTATAACGGTCACCTTTCCGTAGAAAAGCTAAAATCTGGAATTTATTATCATCAAACGGACTTACCGTTACAAATGGATTAATAATCAATTTTACTTTGCCCCAAATTTAGACAAAATAATTCAAGGGATGCCACCCTAGTTGATAAATTTAAATTGAAAGTCACTAGATAGAACTAGGGAATTTCTCTAGTAACTTGATTTCCTGCCGGAATGCTGAAAATGAAATAGTTGTAGAAATAAACCTGAAAAGAGTTATTCAAATGTTCTCAAAACAAATAATTCGGTTTAATTGATAATAATTTATTTAAATTATTTATTATAAAAGATAAATAAAGAACTTTTTTATTGACAAATGAATTACAAGCTTAATAATAAAAAAAAAACTTGATAGTTGCCAAAAATGTTTGATGTCAATTGAAGACGTTTGATAGTTAACAGAAAACGTTTGATATAATTTGAAAACGTTTGATAATATTTGAAAACGTTTGATAATATTTGAAAACGTTTGATAATTTTTGAAAACGTTTGATATTACTTGAAAAAGTTTTATACGAACTAAACGTTTGATAATAATTGAAAATATTCGATAATAGTAGATTATTAAGTAATATATTAGACTAATACTATTAGCAATTCCGGCAAATCATATGAAAATAATAAAAATATGACAATTAATTACTTTTGAAATTACTATTCATGAAATAACAATATGATCTTTTCTAAGGATCGTTAATTATTGATATTTCATCAATATTAATTAGTTTAATGCAAATTTTTTAAATAATATCATACACAAAAGTCCCTTTTGGAGATCTTCTATCTCTTTTTAACTCGCGTGTAGCCCGGGATGGGTCTACAAATACTGATTTTATAACACTTAAACAATTCAATAATTAATAATAATTAATTCTAACCAATGGACTTAGCCCGTATTAATATTGCTGCGCCGTCAAATTATATGAAAAAATATGATAAGAAAATGAACAAATATTATAAACAGAAACGTGCCCAACAATGGCGTCACTCACCAATTACTATAACTCAAGGAAAATTCTTAAGTCGTGCCGTATTTTCTCTTTCACGGCCTTCAATAATTATGTAATTTATCCTTGATCTCCAATAGATTCCTCGGTACAATTTTGTGACGTTTTTTATATACTTTATCAATGTTTTCCTTTCTTTTACAAATTTTTTCCTAATTATTCCTGACACACACACGCAATGCAACCACACTCTGTGCTCTCCCAGGGCTAAGTGAAGTCAAAAATGGCTGGAGCGTCAGTCTTGGTGGCGTCTTCTTCTTCTAGAATTTTCGGTCGTCTTCTTCACGTCTCCATGCGGCGTTGATTGGCTGCGATAATTCAAATTCAAACATCCGGATCTCTAATTGGCCGGTCGTTGACCCGACGCGGACTCTACCGGGATAAAAATTATAAGGTTTATAAGTTATCGACTGCAATATTGAATTATGCAGGTTGGATCATAATTATACGGCTGAATTCGGTAGTCCGGTGGCGCCAAGTCGATGCTTTTAGGTCTGGTGGTATTACTAACCCTCAAAAGTGTCAAACATGGTGTGCTATTGTTGTGTACCATGATTGAATGTAGTGTTGTTAATCTAAATAATTATTTTACGGTGGTGTTATTAATCCATGATCGTCATTTAATATTCTTGACTCCGGATATTTATTCACCGTGAGTACTATTCTTATGATCATTCCAGATTTTCAACCATAATTAATTATTCTTCCCTGTATACATCCGCTTTTTAGGTTATGTGGACCACTAGGTGTTACTTATAAATTTTTATAATGTCAACTAGTTTGCCAACACTCTGGACGACGTCTTTCACTCTGCTAGACACTTCTTTATTACGATGTTCACCCTCCGACGATGTTGTATTTGACGTCTGGCTTTCCCTATGACTTCACTTAAAACCATTCACGCATTACACTCAAACAACATTCTCATAATAATCTAATACAAATTTATGTGACAGGTATATTCAGTACTATATTATTTATCCGGAAATATCTATTATTTTATTTCAATAGTCTAATATTATTTTATTTCATTACAGCGCAGCAATATTTCGCCCTTAAAAAAGGCAAGGGATGATGTGTCCAAAGCACATCATCACAACGTATAGTACGTTTCGAGAAGCTTCCCTGACAATGAGTACAAACGATGTAGTCCTGTGAATTATTTTTAGAATTCGATTGCTGGCGACGACACGTAATTAAAATCCCAGTATTGTAATCAGGATTTGTGTTATGAAGAAAATCTCCTTTTCTCTGTATTTTACATATCAGTCGTTTTCGATTCGTTGATTTTGGTGGGTATTTCATGAACAATTTGACATCTTCTTCGTTTCGGTGAGCTTTTGTTTGTAAGTGGCGAGCAAACTGTGTTACTAGTTTTTTGCAATATATGCAAAAATCTTTTTTGACAGTTTGTATATCGCCCTTATTAGATTGGAAAACTTTAAATTTCCGAATATCTACAGATGGTCCAGCCGCTGAAATATCAGTAGATACATCGCAGTTATTATCAATAACAGCATTCGATTCTGTTTGAGAGTTTTTAGATGTTCCAACACTTTCATTCTCAGTCAACGTATAATCGGGATCTTTACTGGAATTCTCATTTTGATCCACGCTCGTTTGTTCAGTGATGTTGCCCAAATTAATTACAACAAATTTATTATTTCAATCATAGATACATAAAATTATAACTCAAATAAGAATGACTAATTCAATATTACCTTCATATTCATCATCGGCATCACATATAGATATATCAAAGTTACTTTGATGAACATCTTGTTGCTGGGTATCATTGTCAAATTCAGTATCCATAAGATCTATATGATGATCATTTTTCATATTCAGTTGATTAGCAACTGCTTCATTATTGGAAATTTCATCATTTTTATTATTCATCTCATGCGTTCCATCATTATTAGAATGAGAAACGACTGCATTTTTTCGATTAGCCGAAATATCAGTGGATAGATCAGTAACGTCACGACTAGTATTGTTCTGCGCAGAGCTATTTGGCCAATTGTCACTCATATCATTGATTATATCTGTTAATCCACTAGGGGGAGGACTAGTATTATTTGCATCAATACTCTCATCTATCGAAATTCTAGATAATTGCAATTCTTCACCCATGTTAAGCAATGAACAATCGATTGGTGTCGAATAACCTTCTCCTTCCACCAAAGATGCATCTGTGGTTTTGTAGGACGATCTTTTCCTTTTGCGAGTTTTAATGGAAATTTTCAGTTCTGAGTCAACTTCTTTCATAATATGATCCTTTTTTTCATTTTCTTCTAACTCCTCAAGTAGTTTTTTTAATTCATTTCTTGATACTGAAAAAAAATATATCATTAAAGTTATAGATTCGATGTTAATTAATTATGATATGTTAAGGTGCTAATATGTACATATTAATTAAATCATACTTTATAATGTATATAATACATTATATTGTACATGATATATATTTACATCATATATACATGTACATTAAGGTGAGCCAAAAAAAACTAACCTATCGAATTTATTGGTTAAAGTGAACCTTTTTACCGAGAAAAAAATGTCCCTTCAAGGCAAAATTTTTAGCTCGATTTTAAAAGGTGTCGGTGAGCATTCAAAGTTTCCCATTTAAATAACACGTGAAAAAATCTTTTTTCATTAAAAATATCATAACTTTTGAATGGTTAATGGTAAAATTTTTTGCATAGCGGATTCTTGTAGAGCATGAAATTTCCTAAAAAATCATCTTCTTGACTATTTTTTTATTTTTGTGAAATTCGCATATTTGGAAGCCTTAAAAAATGAAAAAAAATCGAAATATGCAGGTTTGGTGTTTTTTTATCAAAAATGTTCATATTCAACAATAAAAAATTGGATTAAAATGGAAAAAATACTTGAAATATATTGTTTATGATCCAGATTTGTCAATAAAAAAAAAAACAGTTTTTACATTTATTAATTTTTTATTCCATTTAAAATCACTCATACACTCTTTTATTAATAATATTTATTCTATTGCAATTCGGATATTGCTGACAATGTAATTGCACTACTTGCAAAATGGATTGTTTTTGCTCTTCATCTTTCGTCAGAGTTGATAATTCTGAGAAAAAATTTTTGAATAATAAGGTGTTAGGTCCTATGGGACCTTCCGCCATCTTCATGACGTCTGCGCTTTAGTCGCAGCGCATTCCTTTAAATAAAATTATCTCACACTTCGAAATTTGTCTTTATTTTAATATAAAATTAAATAATATAGAATTTCACTTATTCAATGTAAAACTAATTTCATATTCTAGAAATATCTATTTTTAACCAAACATGAGAAACGAAACTACGTGAGAACTTCCATAAAATATCGTTTTACTGCATCAAGAAATTCCTCAATGAAATGCTTATTTTGTTAAATGCGCGAAATTGAAACTTAGTCAAACACTTTTATTAATTCGATCCTCGGCCGTTTCCAAGAACTATTGTTTAAAACATCAGCGAATTGCGAAAATCCCTACCCATCGATTCTCTCAACCAATAGAATTCATTTTTACATGACTTTCAACAAACTATGAAATTGTTAACTAAATTCAACCAATCAAAAATAACGTTGTAAAACTGCTGATGAAAATATCCAAACTTAAGGATAATTTAGCCTATAAAAACTAACGCACAACGAGTCTCTTCAGTTCACTTTTACCATCTTCAAAGATCACATCAGTTCACTGTCTACATCAATAACGACGACTACTAGTACAGTTCTAACATTATCAACGATCAATTACAATTCATTCATAATCCAAGAGCACATCTACGACAATTTAATCTTCTTACATATTCTTTCAACGAATCCAAACTACAATCCACAATCATACGAAGTGAGCCTCCGTTCCTCACTCATCTATTACATTAAATCACAAATCAAGCTCTTTAACTTTGAACCGATACTCGTCAAGTGAATTCAAGTTAATCTTAAATAGACAATAATATTCAAAACATCAGTTAATAAAGAAAATAAAGAAAGTAATCAAGTTTCTCACGTTCTTCAGTTACATATCTCATAAGTGAAACAATAGACAATAAATTAAAAGTGTAACCTTGTGTAATAATTTAAGTGATTTCATCAATAAATACAAATCAAGTTCATTATTGTTCTCGAAAATAAAACATCCTCATTCACTTATTAACATCCTTGCACCTCAGCTGCGCATAGCAGTGGCCGGCAACGATCCCATTAAAAATAAATATTTTAAAACTCGTCTCCACGTCCAAATTACATCCAGGACGTAACAAAGGCTATCATAAAGTTTTTTTAACACAAATATAGTTTGTTAGTTTTGCAATAAAAAATTAATAAATAAAATTAATAAATAAAAAATAAAAAAAAAAGTGAAAACTATTTTTTTTTGACAAATCTAGATCATAAACAATATATTTCAAGTATTTTTTCCACTTTAATCCAAGTTTTTATTGTTGAATGAAAAATTTGATGGAAAAAACCTACATATTTTGACCTTTTTTTCATCTTTTAAAGCTTCTAAATATGCGAATTTCACAAAAATCAGAAAATAGTCAAGATAATGATTTTTTAGAAAATTTTAAGCTCTACAAGAATCCGCTATGCAAAGAATTTTACCATTAACCATTCAAAAGTTATGATATTTTTAATGAAAAAAAATTTTTTTACGTGTTATTTGAATAGGAAACTTTGAATGCTCACCGACACCTTTTAAAATCGAGCTAAAAATTTTGCCTTGCAGGGACATTTTTTTCTCAATAAACAGGTTCACTTTAACCCATAAATTCGATAGGTGAGTTTTTTTGGCTCACCCTAATGTACATGATATAATACATCATATAATATTAGATATTATATTGATTCTGCACTGAATGTCCTTTCACAGTGTAGATTCATGCACAGAATGCAGTAAAATATGGCACAAATGCAATTATATTAAACGTATAATTTGACGACTCGACACTGGACGCCCAAAAAACAGTTCAAACGAGCATATATAAACATTGAATCTATTGAGCATTGAAGATTGAAATTTAAATTAAAAATAAAATTATAAAAATGAAAAAAAAATGAAAAAGAAAAAATTTAAATTTAAAGATTACACTGAAATCATGTACTTTGATTGAATTTGAACCTGCACATATATGTATATATAAAACTCTGAAGGCATCCATTTCAAGAAAATTCACATGTCAAAAATGTTGCGAAATTCAAGCAAGAACTAACACATCACGAATACTTTAAAATTGAATAGATGAAATAAAAATATCGCGCGCAAAAAAAAACATATTTTAAATCTCACAAATCTCTATAAATTATACGTTTCATTTGGATGAATCATATCGAATCGATTGCATTTTGTATCAATTTCTTTTATATATAAATTTTTATAATGACAAAATGATACTTACCATCACTGCAAATTAATGAAGCAGCATATTTCGTTCCATTATATTTCACCAAACACTCATCTCTTTGTTCAATTGTAACTTTGGTAAATTGAGTTATAAAGAACTCACCGTTGTGAAATTTTACTAATGCAAACATGATAGCTTCAAACAATAATCACTGACGCTATTTTATTAATAATAAAGAAAAGTAGTTCGCTTAAAATTTTTTTGCCGTTGTGAATAAAAAAAAATATAAAATATCAAAGAATTGATTCTAAGTAAAAGAAAAAATATGCAAAACTATTAATTTACGTACGCGAAAAGATTCATATATAATAGAATATTCGGTGACGACTGCTTCGTTTGAATGCGGAAGAATAACTGAGACCACATTCAAGCACTTTCATGAGAACTTAACGAATATCGCTTTCTTCTGTTTCCAAAACACTCTAGAACAAAAGCACTGAGACCGTCTTGACAAGGATAGCAATATAAACAAACGCTGCATGTAGGCCCTATATACACGCTTTGACCCAAGAGCGGTAGAGTAAAAACAATATATAACGGTCGATTAAAAAGATCAGTGAAAAAATATGATGGTTCGTGACGTTATATTACAAAGATGATATTCATGAAATTTATTTTCAGGATAACAAAATTCAAAAACAAAGAATATTTTACGGCTGGATCATACTGGTTTTAGTTGAATATTATATTTGATACATAAAATTGATTGAAAATATCAATGACGAGTGTATATGTCGGCGATATCATTAACGTGATTTTCGTATCATGAAAAATATTTTCATCATATACATGAATAGAATGTCAAATGATGAGAAGACACGACATATGTTCAATTATTAAATGAGAAGGCCATTTCATCTCATTGTCTCAAGAAATCGGATCATTTATAATACAATATTTCCAATATAAGTCATAACAGTTATGATTTAGTATCTTAAAACGCAACTGTATCTATCGGTATGAGAAGTAGTTTTCAAGGTCATGAATGACCTCCGAAGTATAATTTAAATCGTAGAGACGTCATATAATTATGTGATGTTAAAATTGAGATATTAACGCAATTCATCTGAATGTATTTTGAAAGGTTGAATAGTTTATTTCACAATTTTTCCAATAGAAATCATTGCAGTTACAATTCATTACAACGTATTCACCTACATCTAATTAAATGAAAATAAGTTTCCCAGGTCTTGAAGTGTCTACAAAATATGCTCAATATTGCAGAGGCATTATATAGTTTTATGATTTTGAAATCAAGATATACGCACAATTACGAATTCCAATCATTAATTACATAGAAATAGTCATTTTTATAAAACGACGTATCATTTTCAGAGTTGGGTTATTCACAATATCTTAAATAAAATTCATTCCATTTGTACCGTAAACTATGAAATTAAACCATAATTTGTATTTGAAAAAAGTTTTCAAGGTCAAGAACTGCTCTCAAAGTATACTTTACATCGAGGAAATATCGTGTAGTTGCATAATATTGAAATTGAGATATTTACCGAATTGTCAATTGTGATCATCAATTTCATGCAAGGAGTTTTTTTGACAGAAAAGTGCCATAAGTGTATAGTAGCATACATTTATTTACGATATATTGAAAATTTTACAATTTTGCATTCATTCCAATTGTTCACACGACATATTGGCAGCGTTGATTATTTTATGTGAGTGTATTCAGATTTTGAAATACATTGATTTTAGAGGAAAAAGTTTTCAAGATGTTGAACTGCCTCCAAAGTATGCTTTACATCGTTCAGCGACATCACATAGTTGTGTGATATTAATATGTAAATATTCACACAATTACAAATATTGATCATTTGTTTAAATCAATTTATTTTATATCATTAATTCAATGGGATCAGTTATCTTCATGAAACAATAAGATAATTTCATACACCGCGTTTCTTTTTGTGTAATTCAAAAATGAAAAATATTGAATTAATAAAGACCGTTCGCGCGGCCAATTGTCAACATTGACTATTTCATCTCAATGCATTACGAAGGGTCGATTCGTTCATTTCCATCTCGAAGTATTTTGAAAACTTCGATTGATCATACCGCAATATTTTTAATATTGGTTTTTGCCGGTGGAATTTAATTTTTCATACTCACCTACTGTAAATTATGCGGAAACTGTTTTCAAGGTCACAAACTGTTGTCAAAGTATGCCTTACATTGCAGACACATCTTGTAATTATATATCAAAATCGAAATATTCACTCAATTACGAACTTCAATCATTGAGTGTACGGAAACAGTCAATTTGATGAAAGATAGCTATATTTTTATGCATCACATACTGAATTGGATGATTTAAAAATGAAGCATCCTGGATTTATTGTGACTATTTGCGGATTACATTTGCACCATTGATAATTCCATCTGAACGCATTTCGAAGAATGCAAACAATTATACCACAATATATCTAACATTCTTCATTGCAGTTGTTATTTGATTATCCAAACCTGACGACATCGATTCGTATGAGAACTAAACTACTAAATCTCGAGCTGCCTTTAAAGTATGCTTTACATCGTACAGAGATTGCATAGTTATATGAAATTAAAATTGAGATATTTGGATAATTACAAACTCTTACATTGACGCTCATGAGAGCAGTCATTCCAATGAGAAAACACATCATTTTTCTGCACTGTATATTCATTTGCGTTATTGAAAAAATGGAAATTTCTGTATCCATTTAGATCGTTTGCGACGCACATTACCAGCATGGTCTATTTTGTTTGTATGCATCCTAAGGAGTTCACAACACAATATTCATAGTATGGTTCATTCCATTTAAATTGTAATCATCAAGTTAAACAGTGATTCAGATGTAAAAATAGTTCCGAAGGTTACGAAAAGCCTCCAAAGAATGCTTCATATTGCAGAGACATTGTATAGTTATATGATATTATAAATCGAGATATTTTCGTAATGGAAAATTCTTATGATCAATTTTATGTGACTATGTATTCTCACGAAATAATGCAAATTTTCATCAATCAATGTAGTAGATTATTTGTTGATGAATAAAAAGCTGCTCATTTATGTTAAAAGTGAATATTGCGAATTGGTGAAATCTCTCGTCAAACTATACAGGAAATGCAGGAAAAAATTTATTCCAAACTATGCTAGGGAGCATATATTGATACGTTAATATATATCCAATATATATATTCTCAATATATGTAATTTGTTGTCAATCAATGCTCGGTATATGAGAAATTATGTCGTCAATCTATGCTTTAAATACATAGAATTTGCGACAAACTATACGAAAAATACGTGAAAGACGTCAAATTTTAAAGCATAGTTTGACGTATTGGTCAAAATCCATGCCGGTTGGATTTAGCACATAGTTTGACGATTGTCGTCATTCCATGCTTTGTATATAAGTGCTTCCAAACTATGCATTGGATATTAAAACCGATATATATTTCGTTCTATTGGTTCAAATTCAAAAAATCAATTTGATTACTGTTCGTTATCAGCATTCAGAGGAACGTATGCAGGAAAAAAGGGGTGTTTCAAAATATGCATTTGATACACATATCTTCTTACATATAAAAATCTCCTGTCACGATGTTTGAAACAAATGGACTCCGGAAGTACTCAACCGATTTTGATGAAACTTGGCTTAGTATGTGTAATTTGGTCCAACTTAAACTATAGGATAGTTTTTATTTCGATTTTCAACAACAATATTTATTAAATATCAAATAAATGTTTGTTATAGGACAATGACTCGCAATTTTTTGTAAGTTCAATAACTTTCTAAGAGATGGCGGTGTGAATTAAGTAATCAGCATAACACTTGGTTATCTGGGTTGGGTAATCCTCCAAAAGATGGCGTTGCGTTTTGATTTATTTATGCTGCAATTAATTAGACATCATAAGTGTTTATGTTTACAAACATAACCAACTCATTTAAATTTTTCATTCATTGTCACTTTAAAAATTGTGCTGTATGTGGTGTTTGTTTCCGAATTATTCATATACTAGCAGACCCGGTCACGCGTTGCTGTGACTCTGTTACAGTGTGCCGGATCAATGTTGCACTAAACTTCTTAATGTAGACAGATTAATATTCAATTATAAAAATGAAAACGTTTCAATCGATTCAAGAATTAAAAAGTAATTGGTAAAAAATTTCACAGAGTTGAAGTTAATGACAAACGAACTCAAATTTTTAATTTATATTTTATTACAAACTACTTCCTGAAAATATATAAAAATGGATATTTTTAAAAAACAAATGAATCATTACAATTTATAGTTCAAATTTATCTAAGTGCTAATTTATGTACAATATTTTTTGTCAGCCTGTCTTTTGCTAATACAAATAAATTTGAAGGTTGCCCCCCCCCCCCCCCCCCCCCCCCCCCACACGTGAGCAGGCGAAATATAGTTGCCCATGAGAGAAACACGTATTTTCCAAATCCAATCCACAAATGGACATTGTTTGGCCTTGCGACTTATTTATGGTCATTGCAAAAGCCAAACGAATCGGAAATTGCAATCTTTTGAATGCTACTGGATAATCTATAAATTACGTAGAAGAATAATCGGTGAACCAATCTTCAATCGAAGATTGTGCGGTGGCAT
>OW445485.1:10258070-10348872 GCA_918226075.1 Microctonus brassicae | reverse complement strand
AAGAAAAACGGTTAGAAGTTCTACAGTATTTCAGAGGTCATTTCATCTTCCAAAATGTAAACAAAATAGTTGAAAGTTCTTTGTTCTACAATATTTAGAGGTCATTTCATGTTCTAAGTATCCACAAAACCGTTGAAAGTTCTTTGTTCGTCTCCCCCACTCTTCGCTTTCCTTCCATTATAAAAGGATGCTCATCCAAATGATGAATTACTTTGAAAAAAATCTCAACACCAAAAGTTCAAGTTTTATTCAAATACAAAGTGAAAGTGATAGAAAACAATTTAATAGTTGAAAAAATGTAAGTATGAATAATAATTATTATTGATAATTTCTTCTAGAAACAAGTTCTAATCCACATTTTTTTATTCGTTAACCTATTCTTCATTTGCTGCATGTTCAACTCAATGAATAATTATATTTAAAAAAATTATATATTTTTAATTAATTCGAATCTTATTTTTTTTGTATGAATTCATATAATTTAATATGATTTTTAAAATAATATTTTTCCTTTACAGAAAAATGGCTGCATTCATAAAATATTATATATATGTTCCATGTGAATGGGTGGTGGATGTTGATTACGAACATCTAATTCATATATTATTTGAAGAAATCGATTCTTATATTGATATTCATCCAATTCTGGATGAATTCGTTAGTACGAAAAATAATGTTACAGCATGCCTCATAATCGACAATACAAGAAAAATATATTGGTTCAAACGTGTCAGGATCGACGATGATAGACGTCCTCATACCGTCAACTACTATCCTCGCCTAGCACCAATTCATTTAGAGGAACAATGGCGATTTATTCCTCACAATAACAACAACAACAACAACAACAACAACAACAACAACAACAACAACAACAACAACAACAACAACGACGACGACTATGATAACAGCGATAACAACAACAATGATGATGATGATGATACGGATGAGGTTAGTACTGATGATGATAATGCTGCCGATAATGATGCAGAAATGCAAGAATTTTTCCTGCAAAATTGGATAGCCGCAGATGGAAATGAGAGCGGATACATCTCGTATGAGGAAGATGATGATGATGATGTTAATAATATATAAAATAAATTAAAATATAAAATAAAATAAAACATAAAATAAAATAAATTAAAATATAAAATAAAATAAAACATAAAATAAAATAAATTAAAATATAAAATAAATTGAAATAAATTAAGATATGTTAAATGTGTTTGAAACGAATTTTGTAAAAATAAATTTTTTGAATTATAATAAAAAATATGTTCCATTATTTTTTCCTTAATATATACAATAATAATTATATGAATAATAAAATATTTTTTAGTGTTAGGTTATATAATAAAATGAATACATAATAAATTAGGTTTTATTTTTTTATTCATGAATAAAATTTAACATACAATCATATTCAAAAAATGATTAATAATATATAATAAATTAGTTTTTATTTAAAATGATACTTTTTATTTAATATTTATGAATTCAAATTCTCCATACTGTCCACCAATATAATGAATAGTGAGAGTTCCATTTGTTGCTGCGTCTATTAATAACTTATATTGATCTCGTTCTTTCAACAGAAGTTTTACAGTCCTCGATGGTAGAAAAACAGTGAATTCATCATTCATTGTTACAACAATGCTTTCACCAAATTTTGTTTTGATAGTTCGCATGTCAGTTACTTTATATTTAGTATCAACTTCTAATTTTTTCCATGACTTCGTTGGTAGAAAATTTTCAGCTCGACAAACTTCATTTAATTTAGAGAAATCCATTTTAAAAATATTTGAGATGTATGTTTTCTTGATATCACTCAAAGATGAAATGTAAAGAATAGATAAATTTTCATGTTTTTATAACTTTCACCCCACTCTTATATCATAAGGATAATAGTGGAAAGTGATCATGATTGGTTCAAACAAGTTTCAGAGATTACGTCATCCTGCTTTCTGATTGGTTGAAACAAGTTTGAACACGTTCAGAGATGACGTCATTAAAATGCTACTCTATGATTGGTTGAAACATGTTATTCTTCCAGATTATTGATTCCCCCACTCTTTCAAGAAAAAACGGTTAGAAGTTCTTTGTTCTACAATATTTCAAAGGTTATATTAAAATGCTGCTCTCTGATTGGTTGAAACAAGTTTGAACACGTTCAAAGATGACGTCATCAAAAATGATGCTCTCTGATTGGTTGAAACAAGTTTGAACATGTTCATATCATCAATCCCCCACTCTTACAAGAAAAACGGTTAGAAGTTCTTTGTTCCTCTCCTCCCACTCTTTTTTTCCTTCCATTATATAAGGATGCTCATTCGAATGATGAATTAATTAAAAAAAAAATCTCAGCACGAAAAGTTCACATTAATATTTTATTCACAATGCGAAAACAATATAACGATTTGATTAAAAACCTGGAAGATGGTTTCAAATCGTGCTTAAAATTAAATAATACAACCGAAAGTATTACTTATGCTAACAAATGGCGAAGAATAGGTGCTAAAAATTTACAATTGCTTAATAAGATTTTAAAAAAATGTAAAACGCGTAGTGATAAAGTGCAAGTGTTAACGTATATTTCACAACTGCAATCATTAATTATTAAGTTCAATAAATTACATAGAAAAAATCATAATATAATTGGTGGTAATATTAATGTTAATGAAAATAATATACAATGGAATGATTTACAATCAGTTTTTAATAATAGAATTAAGACTGGTGTGATTACAAACATCAAACATATAGATTTGAAATCATTTTTAAACGATGCAAAAGACACTTTCATAGCAAAAGTGAAACAAACAATGCATGAAATTGATAATATCAAAGTGAATGTTGTGTTAGCCTGCAGATTTGAAAACATGAAAAATGGTGGTACAGTTGAAGAAGTTAAATATTTTAATACACAAAATGTACCTATACTAAGATCAACGAATATTAACGAGTGGTATAAAGATAATATTATAGATATTTTAACAATGAAAGTTGATGAATTTGAAGAACGTGATTCTGGCTGGTCAATGAATGAAATAATTAACTTAGTTGTCAATTTCAATAAATATACAGCATTGAGTGGTGGTATTTCCACATTTGTAGAATTACCACGATACATCCAATTGAAGAAAGCTGTAGTGAACATTAAAAACAAGGATGAATATTGTTTCTTGTGGTGTGTTGTAGCAGCTCAAAATCAAACAAATAGAAATCCAAGTATAATATATTCATATCCGCACTACAGTGAAGCGAATCTCAAATATGAAGGACTTAGATTCCCAATGACATTAGATCAAATACCGAAATTTGAGATGATGAATAATTTAGCGATTAATGTATATGGTCTTGAGGATGAAAATCATGAAAAAAGTGATATAGTTCCGTATTATATAAGCAAAAATTTAAATAGTCAAGAACCAACAATCCACTTACTAATGATTGATAGTAATATTACAAATGATGATTCTAAAAAAATTTATCATTTTGCATGGATACGCAACCTTTCACGATTAGTTTCAAGACAAATAAGTACAAAACGAAGCACTTACATTTGTGATAGATGTTTATGTTATTTCAAATCATCGAACGCTTATGAAAATCATAAAACAGATTGTCAGAACATCAACAAAACACTTCGAGTAATTTTGCCAAAGGAAAATGAAAATTTTTTATTCTTCAATAACTATAAATATAAAGAAACTGTACCATTCACTGTATATGCTGATCTTGAGTGTATTTTGGAATCAAACGCTGATGGATCACAAAAACACATACCACACAGCATTGCATATTATGTTCATTGCTCATATGATGATTCATTATCAAAATTTGAATTGAAACGAGATATCGATTGTATCAAATGGTTCACTAATGAAATGTATCAATTAGCAATTGAAGTGAATCAAATATTTTCTCAACATAAAAAACCTATGAAAGCATTGACAATTCAGCAGAAGCATGAATATAATAGCGCCAGAATGTGTCACATATGTGAAAATATATTCAATGAAACGGATAAAAAACATCGGGATCACTGTCATCTAACTGGAGAGTATCGTGGTGCAGCACATGAAAGTTGCAATATGCAATATCAACTTCCACATTATATACCCGTTGTATTCCACAATTTATCTGGGTATGATTCACACTTTATAATCAAATCAATAGCCAAAGATTTTGAAGGTGAATTATTTTTGCTACCAATTAACAAGGAAAAGTATATTTCATTTAGTAAAAAAGTAAAAGATACAAAAATAACACTAAGATTCATCGACTCGTACAGATTCATGGCAAGCAGCATTGATAAATTATCATCAAATATAAATGATGCTGATAAAGTGATAACTCGCAAGTATTACAAATCTGATAATCAATATAAATTAGTGACGAGAAAAGGTATCTTTCCATACGAATACATTGACAGTTGGTTAAAACTTGATGAAAAAGAATTACCAACAGAAGACAAATTTTTTTCAAAATTAAATAATAGTGGTATAACAGATGAAAATTATCAACACGCGAAAACAATTTGGAATGAATTCAAGATTAGAACATTGGGAGAGTACTCAGATCTTTACCTCAAGACAGACGTATTACTTTTAGCGGATATTTTTGAAAATTTTAGACATAGTTGCTACTCAACATATAATTTAGATGCATTACATTATTATACAGCACCAGGTTTAGCTTTTGATGCGATGCTTAAATACACTAATATAAAATTAGAACTTTTGACAGATCCTGAAATGCTACTATTTATTGAAAAAGGTATAAGAGGTGGTGTAGCTCAATGTTCAAATCGTTATGCCAGAGCGAATAATAAGTACATGGGTGATGAATACAACCCAAATAAAGAACAATCATACCTCATGTATTTTGACGTCAACAATCTTTATGGTGCAGCTATGAGTGATTATTTACCATCTGGCGGATTTAAATGGATTGAAAATACATTCAATGAGAATGATATAATCAACATTTCAAACGATTCATCATTTGGATATATATTTGAAGTTGATTTGATATATCCTGAAGAGCTTCATGAGACGCATCGTGATTTACCATTGTGTCCTCAACACTTCATACCACCAACAGGAAAACATTCAAAACTGATGACAACTCTTCTACCTAAAGAAAAGTATGTAATTCATTACAAAAATTTGAAACAATGCTTGACTTTGGGTATGAAGATTCATAAGATTCACAGAATCCTAAAGTTTGAACAATCACGTTGGTTGAAACCATACATAGATTTGAACACTGATTTAAGAAAGAAAGCGAAAAATGAATTTCAAAAAGGATTCTTTAAATTGATGATCAATTCAGTTTATGGTAAAACTATGGAGAATGTTCGGAAGCACAAGGAAGTGAAATTGGTGACAAAGTGGGATGGAAGGTGTGGTGCACGAGCACTTATTGCGAAACCAAATTTTCATAGCTGCACCATCTTCGATGAAGATATGGTCATCATTGAGTTGAATCGTGTTAGAGTTAAGTTTAATAAACCGATATTCGTAGGATATTCTATTTTAGATATATCAAAAATATATATTTACGATTTTCATTATGAATATATTAAAAAAATGTTTCCAAATCATGAATCTAAATTAATGTATACAGATACTGATAGTCTCATCTATCATTTGATTACACCCGATGTTTATGAAATCATGAAACGTGATATTCATAAGTTTGATACTAGTGATTATCCACCAAATAATAATTATAACATACTATTAATGAATAAGAAAGTATTAGGTTTAATGAAAGATGAGAATAATGGAAAAATTATGACTGAATTTATAGGACTACGTGCAAAATTGTATTCATTTAGAGTATTGAATGATGATCATGATCGTAAAAAGGCAAAAGGTATTAAAACATCATCATTGAGAAAGATTATGTTCGAGGATTATAAACAATGTTTATTTGATCATAATAATTTATTTGTAAATCAATATTTAATTAGAAGTAAAAAACATGAAGTTAATACGATAGCGCAAAGAAAATTAGCTTTAAGTTGGGAAGATGATAAAAGAATAATTTCTCATCAAACTACAGATACAATTCCTTGGGGTTATCATGGTTTAATTAACCAAAATAATTGTGATGATATGATTTGAATAAATAAACATGTATATATTTAAAAATATTTTATTTTATTACAAATCCTTTTCTTTTATTTTCACAAATCCTTTTCACTTATCCAACTATTATGTGAATTATCAAATCCTAACCATTTTACATAACATTTATTTCCTTGTTTTCGTAATACTTTTTCGATAAGATAAACGTCAGGATATTTCACTTTGCTGAGCTCTTCCTCATAAAAGCAACCCATAATTGGTTCATTACGAATATCAATCAGTTTATATGTTGGTGGAATAGTATTTTTCACTTCATCGATGGTGAATATTTCTGTTGTCCAATTTGGTGTATATCCTTTTTCAAATATATGTTTATATTTGCTTACTCGAACCTTATCACCAATTTTGAACTTATATCGCTGCTTTTTAACTATTTGATAAGATTTATATACTGTGTGAAGTAACAATTTTTCATTTTCCTTAGTCACATCCTTAGGTTTCATTTTTATTGTTCTATGTTTTGTATTATTATATTCATCTATGAGATTGGATAAAATATCAATCCATTTATATGTTCCTTGAAGACTGAATTGTTTCCACATTTTATTTTTAAGTGTACGATTAAAACGTTCACATATTGAAGCTTTCAAGTTTGTGAATGTTGAATATAATTGAATATTGTAATGTTTCATGAGCATCTTAAATTCTTTATTATAAAATTCTTTACCACGATCAACATGTAATTTTTCAGGTTTACGTGAAGTTTTTATGATAGATTTCATTGCTTTTGTAACATCTTTCCCATTTTTGGTTTTCAATGGTACTGCCCATGCATATTTTGAAAAAATATCAATTACAGTTAACAAATATTTGAAACCATTATTTTTATTTGCATAAGCTGACATATCAACAAGATCAGCTTGCCATGTTTCATCTAATCCTCTCATTTCAACATGACGACGTTTATAATTGACACGAGCAGGCTTATGTAATTCATCAACTATCACTACTTTCATCATAATTATTTGTTAACAGATTCTAATAGTTTCTTAATATTATTTTCAATAATATTTGTTCTGAAATCGTTTAATGTTTTGGTATTATTTTTACATGCTTCATTCACTGCAGCTAGTTCAGAAGTCAGTTTAGAAATGAGATTTATCTGTTTAGATAGTTCCTTTTCTATATTTTCACGGTAACTATTGACTGTGTTACGCATATTCATTTTATAATTTGTTATAAGATCATTGCATTCAATAATATCATGACGTAAAATAAATAAAGTTTGATTCAAGTCATCAATTTCTTTTCGTATGTAACTTTTTACAATCTTCATAGGTACATCATCATTATCATGCAGAGGATCTGCAATGTTACATAGTCTTTTATCATCCATATCATATTGTCCATCAGATGTAATCTTGAAACCATAACCAGGAGGTCCACGATCTGATTTTGCATTACTTTTCACTAACTTTCGTCCAAATATATCAACACTCATCTTGTTACTTCAACTATCGAGGTATAAATGATAAACTTTATGAAATTATCATTAATATATAATTTTCGCTTCACGTAATTCTTCGATAATGGAAATTATTTCATTTGTATGACTTGGGTTGCCCGCAGATTGAGATGCTAAAAGTAATCGTAAGCGATCAACAAGTTCATTAGGATCATCCCAGTATACATAATCCAAAGGTTTACTTCTTCTTTTAGCTATTTTATAGTAAGGAAGTGCTCTTCCAGATTTCTGTTTAATATTTTTTTCAATATATTGCTTATATTTCAAACTCTTATCTATCATGAGACTACCATCAGGATCATAGCGTTTATAGAGCGCATTTGTTGATTTAATGATATTCATATAATTTTCTTTATCTTTATCACTTATGATTGATTCATTTGGTGATTTAGTGAATAATAATTCAATTAATCCAGGAGTTTGTTGAAAACGTTCATTACCAACACTTATAATATTATCATTGAATTCAATATTGGTATCACCAATTTTTAATTGATTATTAGTTGTCTTGCGTACACCAAATCTAACATCTAATTTACTATTACTATGTTTACCCATGAGCATTTTCATGTATAATGATAAATTATCTTCATGCTTTAAAGGTGAACTTTGAGATGTAATTTCATCATGTTCGAATTGTTTAATAGTATCATTATTATCAAATAATGTTCCTTCTTCATCATAATTCATAGCAGTTGCAAACGATTGATCTGGTTCATTCTTTATACGAATATCAGCCAATTCATCTTTTATTTCTTGCTTCATCTGATTGGATGTTGTTACTAAATTTTCCAATGGTTGCACAATAGGTTTAAAAGCATCCTTCATAATCTGTTCTGATATTTCTTTTCCATGCTTTATCATTCTATGCTTATAACGTATTGCATCACTTGCTTTTACTATTTGCGTTAATGTATCGATGTTTGAAGCAGCCATGTTGACGCATTTAAGTTTACAATAGAACTGTAATATCTTAAACATTTCATTTACTTATAAAGCAATCAAAACCTTTTCTATATCTTCCTGAATTAATGTTACTATCTTTGTCAATAACTATGAAACTATATTTATCATCATTCCAACATGATAAACATATACCTCTGAACTCTTTATATGTCATATCAGTATTAACATGATCATCATAAACATGTTTGAGATTCATTTCATCCTGCTTGAATAACACTAACAAATTTACATTATCACGTATCAAATGTTTTGGTATACGTGTATATGTTTGACATAGATAAAATGAATCAACATCTCTATGTCGACCCATACAGAAAAAAGCTCTAATATTATCTTGCTTCTCACAAGCCACGTCATCAAAAATCATGATAGAATTTGGTCGTACCTCTTCAGGTGTAACTACCTTCTCATGATCACTAAATGGAAAATATTCAACACCCTCTACAGGTTTTAATATATTTTCCAAGTATTTATACTTTGGTTGATTCAATGATTTTGAATAAACATAAATATTTTCAAATCTCAAACCATTAGGATGAGTAATGAGTGCTAGAAGTGCATTCGTTTTACCGCAATTTGATGGACCACAAAAAATAGCTCTCATACTATTTGGTAATAATTCACCATGTCGTTTCTCTATTTTTTGATGAGGAATTTCATTATCAAAATTCATTATAGGTAATGTAATTTTCTGCTTGTTGAACTTAACTGTGGATAACTGTTTCTCACACTCCATGATGGTTACAACTGAATGTTTATATGGATAGATGATTGCTTATATATCTATGCTAATGGAATGATTTCAGTAGTTACTTGAAGACTGTCATTGCATTCACATGGCACCACGTTCCATTCGCGGTAAAGGTTTAATCAACAATATTATTAACAAACTACCTTTTGAGGTACATATACCAGGATATCAATATTGTGGTCCCGGTACTAAATTATCAAAGAGGCTAGCACGTGGTGATTCAGGGATCAATCCCCTTGATGCTGCATGCAAAGATCACGATATTGCATACTCTCAAAATCCTGATAAAATCATTGAACGAAATAAAGCTGATAGAATATTAGCTAAAAAAGCATCAGCACGTATTGTTGCTAAAGACGCTAATTTTGGTGAAAAAGCTGCAGCTTTAGCTGTGACGAATATAATGAATGTAAAATCTAAACTGGGTGCTGGTATGAAGAGGAGAAAAGTTACTCCTGCACGTAAAAAGAAAAAACCTGCAATATCTTTCAAGGAAATTATGAAAGAAGCAAAAAATTCAATGCATTCAAATCAAGATATTTTCAAGTCAGCATTGAATGGTGCACGAGCTGCTGTGAAGAAAGCTGGTGGTAAAAGTAAAGTGGGTGCCCCACCACGTATATTACCAGTACCAATGAAAACAGGAGGTATTTTACCTTTCCTCCTACCAATTTTTGCTGGTTTAAGTGCTGCCGGTGCTTTAGCTGGTGGTGCTGCTGGCATAGCTAAAGCTGTGAATGATGCAAGTGCAGCAAAACGTGAATTAATGGAGAATAAACGTCACAATGAAACGATGGAATCTATTGCTTTAGGCAAAGGAATGTATTTAAAACCATATAAAAAAGGTTTAGGTCTTTACTTGAATCCTGCAAAAAACTTATAAACCTACCACATCGAGCATTAACCGATGCTGATCTCATGAAGTATGCTAAAATTATGAAAATTCCACATTTTCGTGGAATATTCATGAGGAATAATCTACCAGAATCAGGTCCATGGAAAAATGAATCTGCTATTATCAACCTTGATGATAAAAATGGACCTGGCACTCACTGGGTAGCATATATGAAAAAGAATAAAGATGTTACATACTTTGATAGTTTCGGTGATTTACAACCTCCTAAAGAACTAATGGATTATCTCGATGTTGGTAGGGTGAAATATAATCATAATAGATATCAAGACTATAATACTGTAATATGTGGTCATCTATGTTTGAAATTTTTAACTCAGCAACTATAAAAACATGATGATATAGTGAATTAATATCAGTCATGGATGATTCGTTGACATTAACTTTAACGGGGAGATCCTCGGTATTGGAAGCTCAATATTTTCCATCAATTGAACTCTCACCACATAAAACATATATGTTGGGACTTATTGAATTGCTAACTTTTAATTCAATTCCTAATGTTGATGAGAGTAATAATAAGTTATATCTAATTGGAGACAATGGTGATGATATAATGATTATACCCACTGGTAGCTATGAAATTGAAGATATTGAGAGTTATGTGCAAAAAGCATTACCAAACATACAATTCACACTCAAGCCTAATAACAATGAATTATGTTGTGAGATTCAGTGTAATGTTTCTGTAAATTTTATACCTGAAGATTCTATTGGACGATTATTGGGATTTAAAGCTCGTATACTTGAATCAGGCAGTATCCATAAGTCTGACTTGCCAGTGACAATACTTAAAGTTAATGCACTTCGTGTTGAATGTAATATCACCACTGGGGCTTATATTAATGGTCATCGAGTACATACAATACATGAATTTTTCCCAACTGTCCCACCAGGATATAAGATCGTTGAAGTACCATCTCATGTCATTTACATGCCAATCACTGTTCAGTCAATACAACATTTACAACTAAGAATAGTTGATCAAGACGGTGAACTTGTAAATTTTCGTGGTGAAATCATAACTATTAGATTACACATAAAGTCAATAAAGTGATGGGTATTGTATATGATACAAGCATTCAACCATCAATAGTTCATAGTGGTGGGAGTTATAAAAGCAAGTCAACATGTCGAAAAAGGATCAGTCATCACGTACCACACAAACAGCTAACACCTCAGAACATTCAACTGCTGAAAAATCTGGGATTGAAACTACGTGGGAAACAATAAAAGTGTGTTGTTTTTGTTTTGTATGTCTAATACCATGGCGCAAATCTTAAATATTCAAAAAGCAATTGTATTCGATGAATCTATTGCACATTATGAAATTCATGCACATCAGCCATATGCATCGTCAACATTCAACAACAATGATGAAATTCGTATTGCTGTACAACATCAAGACTTATGTTTATTACCAAGCAAAAGCTCATTACATATCTGTGGACGATTGACTAAGGGTGATGATGCTGCAGTCGCAACTACATCACTAGTAAACCTTGCCATATTTCATCTATTTGAGGAAATACGTTATGAATTAAATGCTGTTGAAATTGATCGAAATAAAAATGTTGGAATAACATCTCTTATGAAAGGATATGTTTCCTTATGCTCAGGACAGAATTATCTATTAGAGAATGCAGGATGGTTAACTCAAGATAATGATAAAATAATTGATGCCAATGGATATTTTGATATATGTATTCCATTGAATTTATTGTTGGGATTCGCTGAAGATTATCAGAAAGTTATTGTGAATGCTAAACATGAATTAATTCTCACTAGAGCGAATACAGATTCAAATGCTATTGTTCAAACTGTAGTAGAAGATGTGAAGCTCACTCTTCAGAAAATTGAATGGATGATACCATATGTAAAAGTCTCAGACATACAAAAAATTCAATTGCTCAATTACATAGCTAAAGATCCATCCATTTCAATGAGTTTTCGTGCATGGGAATTATATGAATATCCATTACTTCCAACATCTACAAAAAATGTATGGGTTGTCAAAACTACAACACAATTGGAAAAACCACGTTATATCATACTAGGATTTCAAACTATGAGAAAAAATAATGTAACTAAGAATGCCAGTCATTTTGATCATTGTAAATTGAGAGATGTAAAAGTATTTCTTAATTCACAATCTTATCCTTATGGAAATTTGAATTTAGACTTTGATAAAAATCAATACGCATTATTATATGAAATGTATACAAATTTTCAATCATCATATTATGGTAAAGAATCAAATCCTATGTTAACAAAATCTAAGTTTGTATCACATGCACCACTTATAGTGATTGATTGTTCAAAACAAAATGAAAATTTGAAATCAGGACCAGTGGATGTACGAATTGAAATTGAATCTGCCAATGATTTTCCTGCACAAACCACAGCTTATTGTTTAATGTTACATGATCGTATTGTTGAATATAAACCTATAAGCGGTATTGTTAGAAAATTAGTTTAAAATATTTATGCGTGGAACAACTAGTTGAAGAATTAAGTTAACGATAGAATAATTAGTATAAGTATTTTTGTATGATTTGAATGTAATAAAAAGTTATAACTTATTAATCATGTACCTTTTATTTTACATATATACATCTAACCTTTACTATTTTCATTACGGATTTGTGGAAATATTTTATTTCGTCTGGGGTTAAATGATTACATTTTTGTTTTAATTTATTTGTTTGAGGTTCAATGATAAAGAAATTTGTTCACATTTTTCAATTTTATATATGAAAGATTTTATTTTCATTTGAATAGTATTATTTAGGGATCAATGTTAGGGGAATTAAAAAATTGTACACATTTTTTTATGTTCAGGAAAAAATTTTATTTTAATAGATAAGTAAAATCATCATCATCATCACACCAATTTTGTAAAAAATGTAAAATCATTTCAATATCATCATTTTTTTTTTTATGTTCAGGAAAAAATTTTATTTTAATAGATAAGTAAAATCATCATCATCACACCAATTTTGTAAAAAATGTAAAATCATTTCAACATCATCATCATTATTATTATCATTATTATTATCATTTTCATTATTATCATTTTCATTATAATTATTTTCATCATCATTATAATTATTTTCATCATCATTATTTTCATTATAATTATTTTCATCATCATTATTATCATTATAATTATTTTCATCATCATTATCATTATAATTATTTTCATTTCCATTATTTTCATCATCATTAATACCCCAAACCCACCACTCTTCTTCTAACTCTGGTGGTGCAATTGGTGGAAAATAATGTACTGTTTGTGGACGAGGATCATCCTCTAACAGTATTCGGCGATACCACCACATCCTGTTGGTTATATCTATTAATAAAATTGCTTCTATATTATTTAAATTGATCACACATCCTGTGTGTGTTCCGGTACGCTCAGCATATTCAGCCGTCATTTTCAATATAATTTCTATGATATCCTCATATGAGGTATCAATAGTTATCCATTCCATTGGAATATGAATATTAAATTTTAATTCAGCTGCAAAATTCATGCTGAAAAAAAAAATTTTTTTATATGAAATTATTGATAAAATTAAAAAATATATAATGATTTTTTTTTTTATCCTTGAAAATAATAGATATAACTAGCAAAGAATATTTGAGAAGTTTATTTTAAAAAATTGTTTTAGGTTATTTTATGAAAAAAGAAAAATGAGACTTGAAAATAATAAGATTAGAAAAAAATATTTTCGAATAATTAAAAAATTGTTTAAGTTTTTTTAAAATAGAAAAAGAATAGATAGATTGAAAATAATTGATAATAATAGAAATTTTTCTGTAAATAAAAAAATTTTGAAATAAATTGAAAAATTTTGAAATAAATTGAAAAAATGAAAGATTTTTTTTAAATATAATCATTTACTGCATAGAACATATATCAAATGCAAAATAGGTTAATGAATAGAAAAAAATTTTTTTAATTGAATAAGATTATTTAATATCATTCAGTTTTCAGAAAAAAATCAAATGATAATAATTATTTGTACTTACATTTTTTTTCTACTTTGATAAATTATTTTTTATTAGAAAATTTTCTGTATTACTGAAAACTCGATGCTCACTGCATAATGATTTCCAGAAATAATGAGAAGAAGCTTTGTGCTTTGTCTTTGAAAAAAAAAAAAATGATTGACGTCATCGGGGGAGGTCGCGTGACAGAGGGCTCATGCCCAATAAGATTTGGGCATTACGAGGGATGATGCGCACGCTTATTACCTCCTTTAATGTCTCCAATATATAGGTATATTTCAAGGTGATGCTACTGATATTCCTTTGTTATCTATATTTGAATGAAGTGGCGCGTGCCATGACAATGCTACCTGTTAACCTTTTTTCGCACCCGTTAGCGAATAATGGAAATAACAATTTAAGGGATAATATAGGGTTATTAGGATAATTATAATGAGGTTTAAATTATAATACATATTCTTTTGATTAATATTTTTTTATTTAATAATTTTCAAAGATATAATTAATTTTTTCTATCAATTTATTTTTTCTTCTAACCAACTTTTCAATTGTTTAACATTTTCATGTGCACAATGGAAGCCTATGATATTCTCAAATGTATGATAATTACAATCAGATCCATACACATTTTTCAATGATGAACATTTTTCAATATTTATAATTTTTTTCTGTGTATATCCAATTATATTGTGCAACCATTCTTTCTTCTCAACACCTTTGACATAGATATAATCCGCATCCTTCAATATGATCTCTAGAATATCACGCAATTTTTCATATGGTATATCACCATCATCCCAAAATATCCCATGGTAATTGCGTATCAGCCAAGAATTTGTTGCTTTATATTGTTTTGGTAAATCATCCCACTTGCATGGTGGTTTGAATAATATACGTGTTCCATGATCATCTTTGTTATCAAGCTGTATCATTGCAAACTCTTTGACGATAAATTCATTATTTCTCCATTTGAATCCTTGCATATCCACTATGACCTCCATTTTGAATTTTGCGCGCGTACCTTGATACTCTCTTGAAGACACTGAACAGTATGTTTGAATATTTTGATCATTTATACAATCATCCCCACCACTTTTTAATATAGTTGTGTGAATAAATATTATAGTTTTTCATCAAACATTTTATTGAAATGTGTTCATAATATTTTTGCGTTGAAATTGACGCATGCGCATTGGTGGATCATGAATTCTATCGATAGTACATGCGCATTGGTGGATCATGAATTCTATCGATAGTACATGAGAATTAGACGTTATGTTTCCCATGTAAAAAATATAATATGTCATACATGAGAATCAACCACATTGTTTCCCCTGTAAAAATCGATCATGAATGATAATGTGTAGTACTATAGGATCCATTTTGTTTATTATTCGAAGGAACCATTTTGTTTATTATTCGAATGTACTATAGCATGTTAAAAACATCATACTATAGGATCCATTTTGTTTATTATTCGAATGTACTATAGGATCCATTTTGTTTATTATTTGAACGTACTATAGAAACCATTTTTCGAATGTAGCATGTTAAAAACACCATACTATAGTTGAAAAACCATATTGATCGATAACATAAAACCTATGATCGGACATGTAGAACTCTGAGTTACCGACTGAGCTTAAATATGCCGTGTTATAGCGCGATTATTTAAATTTGTATCCAGAACGCTACCAATATCACTACTTAATTTGAACACGAGTTTCCAATTGCGCCCATTATTTTTCCGCCAAATTTTGTGCATATATGAGATCTCATCATAGTGGTCTCCTACAACTTGGACTTTCGCGTAAATATACACGGTACGTAGTGTTTCGCTTCGCAGTGAACTTGGCGCGAGACACTACCGTGTCTCTTGATAATATATTTTATATTACGCACAAAGCGCATCGACACAATTAATTTCATAACGTAATTTCCAAATGATGATTGGCAATAATCGATATCGCATGAGTTAATTTTCTGTACATGGCGAAAGTGACAATATATTTTTTAATTTTTGGAATCAAAAGGTCTCTAAATAGTTTCCGACAGCAATCTTACGTGGATTGCACACAAGGTCAATCGAAATTCTCATTTATAATTTGCAAAATACTCAATTATCTCAACAAAGAAATTTTCCTGAACATTCAAATCATAATAAACGTGACCAAATCGTCACGATGAACATCACCAATTACTCGATACCATGTACATCAAAATTGCTAAAGTTTCCCGAAATACATCATTAACTCCTACTACAATGAATTATTGAATTTTCAATGCAACAAAATAAAATGATCGTGATCGCTCGTCTATGATGCTTTCATACAGATACATTCACTTATACGTTTCATGCGTGTGGCTCGGTCGTTATTACAATAATTAAGGGCGGATCCCACTCACGCTTCACTCAGCTTGACGGCACGATGCGATGCTGCGATGCAAATTGTCGCTAGATAAATATTTCATTTGTTTAAATGAATAGATTTCCACATACACTATACACTACACTTCACAACGCGTCGCTTCGCCGCGTAGCCACGTTGGCATTGTTTCGTGTGCGCTTTTTCCATCATGTCGCACTGTGTTGTTTAGAATGCTTCCGATTTTGATGATTACTACACATGAATTTTTTCTGATTGACGCCATGAATGATGAAAAGGCAGATCAATTGAGCATACTTGTAGCTGAATATGAAAAAAATTTACGATTTACAGAATGAAAACTACAGTAATCAGCAAAGAGAAGAAAATATTTGGAGAGAAATTGCTTCAAAATTAAATGAAACTCGTAAGTATTGTCTATTTTCTTCTTTATTTTTTTAATAACGAAAAGAGTTCTGCTCGATCTATATTTGAAAAAAAAATGTGAACAGAGATCAAATTTAGAATTATTTTTGCGATGACGATTTGCTAAAAACACTAACTAATATAGTTGTGTATTTGGGCCGAGAAGTTGATCATTTTTGGCCAAATCCGAAATATGTGACCGAGACGTAGCTGAGGCCCAGAATATTTCGGATGAGGCTAAAAATGATGACTGGGACTTAATACACACAATATTTTTCAGGCGAGTGCTTCAAAAATTCGTTTTCTTCTTTCTATGTTGTAACAAAGCCGCGAGATTTGATTTTGGTAAAGGAATCGTACCCCGGACAATGCCAATACTTGGACACTCCAATTCGTTTACTCGTTTTTGAGTAAACAGGTTCAGTTGAGCGCCACTTTATTATTTTTGCGGGAATAAAGAAACCCGAATTTCTCTTTATAATTAGTGATTAATGAATTTGAGGCCGTGATTACGGTTTGCGAGCCTTTACTCTCGCTGTTGGACTTTGAAAAAGAAAATATATATATTTTTTTTTTTTTTTTTTTTTTTTTTGCAATGTAAGTTTAACAATTTATTAAATGATAACTCAATTTGTTCAATATAATAATTTTACACGACTTAAAATATAAATTGACAGAGAAGTGACTACAAACAATGAGAGGATAAAGAAAAGAGCAACTTATATAGATAATATGAAGGCAGCAGCAATATGTGGTATGAAAATCAAATAATTTTATTAAACAAAATCCAGATATTGAAATATTTTTTATAATGGCTTACAATTTGGTGGTTGACGTTGGCCGTTAAATCGCGTTTTAACAATTTGCAGCTAGGCTCATCACACTCACTCAACTTTCATCATGTATAATAATTCCACATACAAAAAATTTTGTTTATTCACTCTATCCACATATAGCGCAACAACTTCAATTATAATTTTAATTAATTATTAAGTTCGATATCTAATCGCTCTCGTGGTCAGATCCCTAAGTGACCTCTTTTCCATGCGCCTCGTCCAATTTCCCTATTTTCCCCTTCCTATCAATTGTAAATTTTATTTCTGGGGAACACGTACCGCCTATATTGGGTATGTCAGCAGACACTGACGATCTGCCTTGTCACAAACTCCTCCGCTAAGCTGAGCATACTCAATATAAAATTCGCAGATTTAACTAATTATCTGATTCAAATAATTATATTATCAGTATTAGGCTATTTGAAACATTTTAACATTAATTATTCGATATATCAATATCTGGACACTTATGAGCAACAGTGAAACAATTCTGTGGCTCCTATGTATAAACATAACATGATTTATTTTAATTATTACTAATATATAGTCTATTTGTATCCTCATGTTGCGCAATTGATACCTTTTCCATAGCCAATTATAAACAAAACAAAATAATAAAATTAAAATAAAAAAAAATATATAAATAAAAAAATTTTTTTTTTTTTTTTTTTTTTTAATGTCCTTTCTTATGGACAGAACGTAAAGAAAATAATTGTTTCTACATTTTAATTGTGGCTCTAATAACATGAGTAATCAAGAGTATCTTATCAGTTAATTACGTGGTAAGTTACATTTGGGAAAGTGAAAACGTAAAAAAAAAAAAAAATGAGTGATGATAATATTTATTTGTGAGTAAGAGTCTAAGTTACATCCATCTTGAGTGTTTTGATCGTTTCGATGGCTACGATGGTGTGTCGAACGTTTGTAGCGATGTTTAACTCTATACCACTCAAAATAATTTTTAGCATCCCAACTAGTATTCATTTGGTATATTTATACCATTTTAGAAATTTATTCTCTGTATTTGTGTACTACTCATTTCCAGAACTGTCAATTTGTACCCAGTCTTTCAAGAGTGTATGTGTTACTAATAATGTGTTGTGTTTGTCTGCTTTTTTATTCTTAACAATTACAGTTCTCATGAAGTTAATTTGCAACTCACATCCTTACGATTTCTTGTCAATTATTTCATATTGAACAAGAATTAATTCCAGTTGTTGTTTAACACATCGGCCATTTTCTTCTAGGGTTATTTCTGGGTTCATCAATTGAGGCAACACTTGTGATTGATACAGTTCCTACAGTGTTTTTCTTATATAAAAAAATTTTTTTTTTTTTTTTTTTTTTGTGAACACATTGAACAATGACGACTTTCGTTCATTATTTTAGAGTATTTATAATTCAATTTCACTCATAGAGATACACTATTTAATATAGTTTTCAATTGTTCATTTTGTTCCATTAGTTCTGAGATTTGAAAACAACTTTCATGAATATTGGTTAATGCTTAGTGTTATCATTTGATGTTGTAGCCAGTATTGGATCTGAGTGGTATTGAGCGTCTCCCTCGGCAGTAGTGTGCATCTCAGAAATATTTCCTGTTGATTCTTCCACGTTGATTAGTTTTACCATAGCTCTAATTTCACATTCAGGAGATATAAAGTACATTAGGTTATTACATTCATTTTTTATTGGTATTTTTAAATCACTAATATAATGCTTACCTAGTAATTTACCATTCTTATCCATTAATTCGACCACTAAAGGACCAAGTATTCGTTTAACAATTACTGGGCCTAAATATTTAGTGTCTAATTTAGCACTGTACCCTTGGGGTTTGTTACTCAATTTTTTATTTGTATAATAGACCTCGTCACCTATTTTAATTATAGGTGTTTTTATTTTATGTTTTGTTTTGAAATATTTATCTTGCCGTTTATACGAATTAAGAATGAATTGCTCTACTTTATGTCGTAATTCGTCAAGTCTTTGTATTCTTTTCAACCATTCAGACGTATCTACTGCCTCTACTGTTTTTACTTCTGTTAACGTAACCGCACTTGAAGGTCGCAAGTCTCGCGCATGATTCATATACATTGGACTTGTTTTCAATGACGCATGATACGCAGTATTACAGGCGAACTGTAACTCAGGTAATTTTTGATCCCACTCGGAATGTTTCTTATCAATATTTGCGACTATCATAGGTTTAATTGTTCTATTATTACGTTCCACTGGATTTGCAGCTGGATGTGCGATAGGGGTTGTTTCATGTCGAACACCATATGAACTCAAGAACTCTTTAACTGCTTGATTTATAAATTCTGTGCCATTGTCAGATATTATTGTTAATGGTGAACCCCAACGATTAAAGATAGCTCTCAAGTTTATTATAATGTATTTTGCATTTTGTGCCCTAATAGGAAATAATTCAACATATTTAGTATAGATATCTTGTACGAGAAAAATATAAGTATTACCGTCTTTGGATCTTGGAAATGGGCCCGCTGTGTCCATGGATAACACCTGCCATGGTTGTGTCAACACACGATGTCCTAATGGCCCTACTTTCTTATGTTGATTATATTTTACCAAAATACATATCTCACAGTCTCGTATGTATTTTTTTACATCACCATACATGCCAGGCCAGTAATATTGTTGTGCGATTCGTTCATAGGTTTTATCGACTCCCAAATGACCTGATTGAGGATGATTATGATTTTTATTTAAGCAATTTAATATTTCATTTTCTCTTAACACTTGTTTCCACATATATCTTTCATTCTCAATTATGTCTTTGACACGATCAATTCTTTGGTAATATAACATGTCATTTTCAACACGCCATTGTGGAAAGCTAAGAGGATATTTCTTTACATCATATAATTTTTTGTCATACCATGTCATATCTGTATGTAAACACAAGCGTGACTCATCTACTGGGCTCTCATACAGTCTTGATAACGCATCAGGCGCTTCATTTACAGTACCCGGCCTATGTTCTACGGTTATATTGTGTGACAACAGTTCAATAGCCCATCTCGCTACTCTTCCAATTGGGTCTTTGACTGTGTGTAACCATTTTAATGCAATGTGGTCGGTTATGACAGTAAATGGCATGCCTTCCAAGTAACAACGAAGTTTACGTACTGCCCATACTACTGCCAAACACTCTTTTTCGGTTGTGGTGTAGTTTAGTTCCGCTCTTAATAATGGTCGACTGAGGCATATTATCAAATATTCTTTATTATTTGGTACATCTTTTTGAGTTAGTACCGCTCCCAAACCACTATCACTGGCATCAGTGTATAAGTAAAATCCAAGTTTGGGATCTGGTGTACTCAGTGTAGGCGCTTTTAATAATATTTCTTTCATTTTTAAAAATGCTTCTTCTTCCAACTCAGTCCATTTAAACTCTACTTTTGGGCTTGATAGTTTGTTTAATGGCCCTTGTATACGTGCTACATTTTGTAGGTGTCGATGGTACCAATTTATAAGGCCATTGAACCGCCTCAGTTCTTTTCTATTAGTCGGTCTGGGGTAATCTATAATAGGTTTTAATTTATCTGGATCTGGTCTCAAACCATTTCTGTCAACTCTGAAACCCAGAAATTTTACTTCTGTTCTTGCGAAGTAACTTTTCTCTCGATTTATTAATAATTTTGCTTCGCGCAATGTTTCGAATACCAAATGTAATATTTTTAGGTGTTCATCAAAGTCACTACTTATTATTACCCAATCGTCGAGGTATGCGAATACTTTATCAATCCAGTTGGGAGGAAACTTACGTGTTCTTACTTTATCCACGTACTTTTGTTTCAATATGTTTGTTAACTGTTGGAACGTACCGGGCGCTCCCGTCAAACCATATGGCATACGTACCCATTCAAATAAGCCACGACTCTCGACTGTAAATGCCGTGTATTTTCGACTATTCTCCTCTACAGGTATTTGATGGAACGCTTCACTTAGATCCATAGTTGATATTATATTTGCACCATGCAGAGATGTTAATATACCATTCATATTTGGTAGAGGATAAGCTGACTTTTTCGTTACGTTATTTAATCGACGATAGTCAATACAAAATCGTCGTGTACCATTTGCTTTTGGGACTACTACTGGTGGACTCGACCACTGTCCATTTGCTTCACGTATATAACCTTTTGATAATAATCTGTCTAATTCATCATGAATAAATTGCATAACAACTGAACTTTTCCTATATGGTTTTAATTTGACAGGTGTTTCATCAGTTAATTCAATTTTGTGTTCAATTATGTCTGTTAAGCCCAATGGTACTGTACTCATTAATTTAAATTCGTCATCAAGAAAAATTTTTAATTGATTTTCTTGAGAATTAGTTAATTCAGTTAGTGTATATGAAGTAATATTAGTTGTTCGAGGTTGTGTTGAAAATTTTTGAATTAATTTACCTCCTGGTAACCACCAATTCAAATTTCGAAGGTCTATTTGTATACCAAAGCGTTCACAGAAGTCTGTACCCAAAATCATCTCTTGAGAAAGATTATCGAGTACTTCAAACCACATTTCACCAGCTACATCAGACACGTCAATTATTAAACCGCAACCACCTATAGCTTCCATCACTCTACCATCCGCGATTTTTACTTTTGATTTTATTTCTTGTTTCTCTTTAAAGGGCATTGACACTAAATGCTTTATTTTCGTATATGTTTGAGGGCTTATAAAAGAGATGGTGCTGCCTGTATCGACTTGTGGGGATCCACATGTAACATCTACGTAAATACTAAGTCAACCTTTAAGTAATAGCGCTCCACGCGGGCGATATCGATACTACACTAATAGTATTTTTACCGACACTAGGTTGGTAACTCTAAATAAATTTAAGTTGGTAACACAGCCTCCTTCCAATTTCCATTCCTTTTTCTCCATCTCTTCTACCACGAACCACGGAACGATACACACGTGCTAACTCTACAGTACTTTCTTCGATTCAAGTTATATGAAATAAACCAAAGACAATTAGTGAAACGAACACATTATATTATATTTTATGTACCTCAAACCCCTACATAATTGGTGACCCCTTTGTGATCATTAATTGCAAAGTGCGCGAATAGTTTAAGTGCATAAGTGCGTGAACAATAGACAGACGCCCACGTGTTACCGTACAGACGCGACGTGCCTCGTGTTCTCAATAAACTTTTTTTCTACGTTTAATTATCCGCGCAATATGAATCGAAGTTTAGCAGCAATCGATCGTTCGCCCAATAGAGCTGGCCACGAAGGCCAACAAGGTACCAGTGACCACCAGGCAGCAAATCCTCCCGGTCAAGCAGCCGCACTGCCACCACACATACATCAGCCACCCCGTTTGGACTCATTCGAATCATCGGCATTACCACCCTTCTGGAGTGATCGACCAGGATCATGGTTCACAGCCATCGAATGCCAATTCGCAGGGAAAAGAATAGCCTCAGACACAACCAAATTCTACTCAGTGTTAGGCAGGCTAGACAAAGAGCAGTTCATTGCCGTGGAAAATCTGGCCAACAACCCTCCAGCGGCCGATAAATACCAGACATTAAAAGAAGCGCTCCTGAATCAGTTTACAGACTCTCAGGAGAAACGCTTCAGGAAACTGGTATCCGAACTAGAATTAGGACATCAGCGGCCATCAGCATTTTTGGCAGAAATACGTCGACTTGGAGGTAACAACCTAGACGCTAAGTTCGTGAAAACGCTTTGGACGGACCGACTACCCAGGGAAATTCAAATGGCGTTGGTAGCGGCAGACGGTTTACAGTTAGATGAGCTAGCAGTGCTAGCAGACCGCATCACTGAAATCCCGTACAGCGACACGACACGACACCACATGATGCCAGTCTCATCGGATGACCGAGTTGGTAAGTTAGAAGACGCAATTAATAACTTATCTGCTAAAGTTACAGAGCTCTCCTCGCAAATGGCACTACTGAGGGATAACGTCAGTCGGCAAAGTCACCGCGGTCGGTCAAGAAGTCGCCGCGGACGCAGCGCCACTCCATCAACCACTGTCGGTAACCGAGGCGGTAACTTACCAACCGCTCTCCCGGCATGCTATTACCATCAACGATTCAAAGAGAAAGCCGAAAAATGTACTTCACCGTGTGGATGGTCAGTGCAACAGGGAAACGAGCAGCTCCACCAATAGACTCGGCGACTACTGGTGGCAAACACATTCCCCGCCGATTATTCATCCTGGACCACTCCACCAAGATCAACTTTTTAGTGGACACAGGCGCGGACATCTCAGTCATTCCGGCTACACATAAAGACAAAGCCAACATATCCAGCTTTAAATTGTTTGCCGCCAACGAAACTAAGATTTCCACGTACGGAGAACGGGCATTAACCCTCAACATCGGCCTACGACGACCAATTAGATGGGCTTTCTGCATCGCGGACGTACCTTACCCTATCATCGGAGCCGACTTGATACATCAGTACGGGTTACTCGTCGATCTAAAACGAGGACGCCTTACTGATCCGGTTACAGGCATATACAATGAGGGAACCTACGCACCAGCCGCTATCACTGCCATCTCAGCCGTCAAGGACAACACGCGCTTCACCACCATCATGAGGATGTACCCATCTATATTGGGCAGTCCTTCAAACCGAACTTCATCAATGCACACCACCAGACACTACATCAACACCACCGGAGCACCATGCGCAGAGAGAGTCAGGCCGCTTCGACCTGATCGTCTCAACGCAGCCAAGGAAGAATTTAAACTCATGGTTGAACTGGGCCATGCCAGACCGTCCACCAGTCCATGGTCCAGCCCGCTACATATGGTGAAGAAGGCCAATGGTGATTGGAGACCTTGCGGAGACTACCGTAAACTAAATGCGCAGACTATTCCGGATAGATATCCCATAGCTCTGTTGCAAGACTTTACATCAAACTTACAGGGTAAGACGATATTCAGCACCATTGATCTCTGCAAAGCTTTTCACCACATTCCAGTTGCTGAGCAGGACATTCCCAAGACCGCTGTCATCACGCCGTTCGGGTTGTTCGAGTTCACCAGCATGCCGTTTGGACTTCGCAACGCAGCCCAGACTTTCCAGCGCTTCATTCACGGGGTCCTGGGAGATCTGGACTTTGTGTACGCGTACATTGACGACCTACTCATCTCATCAACATCGCCTGAGGAGCACGAACGTCATCTCCATACCACCTTTGAGAGGCTCGCAAAATACGGTCTCTGTGTTAACGCAGACAAGTGTGTACTGGGTACTGACTCTGTTGATTTTCTAGGCTACCGGGTCACTGCTCAAGGCACATCACCACGACCAGACCGCATTCAGGCACTCATGGACTACCCGAAACCACAGACCATCGTGGAACTGCGGAGGTTTATTGGAGCTGTCAACTTCTATCGCAGGCATCTCCAAAACGCAGCTACGACGCAAGCACCATTGAACGAAATGCTGAAAGAGTCCAAAAAGAACGACAAGAGACCAGTCCCGTGGACTCCAGCCTCTGAAGCAGCGTTTGAAGCTCTGAAACAACAACTGGCTGAAGCGACCATCATTTCTCACTCTGACCCAACCGCACAACTGCGACTAACTACAGACGCATCAAGTTCTGCGATTGACGCAGCACTGGAACAGAACCAAAACAACAACTGGGAGCCGCTAGGTTTCTTCTCCAAGAAGCTGACGCCGGCCCAAACCAATTACAGCACCTATGACAGAGAGTTAACAGCAATTTATGAATCTATTAAATTTTTCAGACCTTGGTTGGAGGGTAGAGATTTCACGATCGCCACCGATCACAAGCCGCTTACCTACGCATTCCAACAACGCATGGATAAGGCCTCTCCTCGCCAGGTCAGACAATTATCGTTCATCAGCGAATTCACCACTAACATCCAGTACATCAAGGGAGAGCAGAACGAAGTAGCAGACGCCTTCTCTCGCCTTGACGCATTTAGACTACCAACTACCATCGACTTCGAAGAGCTTGCCAAAGCTCAAGAACGAGACGAAGAGCTGAAAAACCTGCTCCAGGACAACGAGACCTCGCTGCGATTCCAAAGACTCACATTTGGTCCAGATCATCAAGGTATATACTGCGATGTATCTACTAATGATATACGGCCATTTGTTCCAGAGACACTCCGCCGCAAAGTCTATGATACATTTCATAACCTGAACCATCCGAGCGGTCGTGTTACTACCAAGGTCATTGCGCAGCGTTATGTATGGCCATCAATGAACCGGGACATCACAAAGTGGGCAAGGAACTGTCTGGCTTGCCAAAAATCTAAGGTAGGCAGACACGTCCACGTCCAACCAGCCACATTCACCAACCCGGACCAGCGCTTCGACCACATCCACATTGACTTGGTTGGACCACTACCAGAGTCGGATGGGTTCAGATATGTTGTGACCATGGTTGACCGCTTCACCAGGTGGCCTGAAGCCATCCCGATCAAAGACCTAACCGCCGAGACAGTCGCAAACGCGTTTTACGCCAACTGGATCGCACGCTTTGGCTGCCCGAAGATCGTCACCACGGACCAGGGCACGCAGTTTGAAAGCGCTCTTTTTACCGCACTGTCTCGCCTGATCGGTGGCAAAAGGGTACGAACAACAGCCTACCATCCTCCGGCCAATGGGATGATTGAGAGGTGGCATCGCACTCTGAAGACCGCGATAATGTGCCACTCAACCACCAAATGGACACAGGTCTTGCCGACGGTGCTCTTGGGTTTAAGATCTTGCTACAAGGAAGAACTCAAAGCATCCCCGGCGGATTTCCTGTACGGCGTTCCTCTGAGGATTCCAGGAGAATTTTTCACCCACGAGGATCCACCAGCTGATCCACATTTCTTCCTGGAAGACTTCAGGGTCCACATCAGGAACGTCAAGCCAGTTCCAGCTTCACACCATTGCAAGCAAAGAACATTTTGCTACAAGGATTTATATACTTGTACGCATGTGTTCCTCCGCCAAGATGGTGTGAGGAGGCCACTCGAACAGCCGTACATGGGTCCGTTTGAAGTCATCAACAGGGTTGACGATCGAGTTTTTACCTTACTCGTTAACGGGAGACAGGTCAACGTCAACGTGGAACGACTGAAACCAGCTCACATTCCAACGGACGATCTCCAGAGCGGACCAACTACTCCAACGACAGCAACGCAACCGCAATCAACAACAACTCAAAAGCAGCCACGAACATACACTAACACAAAAAAAGTTAGATTCAACACAACAAACACACGCACTTAAACATAACACACACACACACACACTCTCAAACATAACGCACACAAACTTAAACAACACGAGTATTTGTATTAATTTATTTTTGTATTGAGAGGAAGAGACTGCATTACCTACCTCATACTCAGGGGGGAGTACTGTGGGGATCCACATGTAACATCTACGTAAATACTAAGTCAACCTTTAAGTAATAGCGCTCCACGCGGGCGATATCGATACTACACTAATAGTATTTTTACCGACACTAGGTTGGTAACTCTAAATAAATTTAAGTTGGTGACACAGCCTCCTTCCAATTTCCATTCCTTTTTCTCCATCTCTTCTACCACGAACCACGGAACGATACACACGTGCTAACTCTACAGTACTTTCTTCGATTCAAGTTATATGAAATAAACCAAAGACAATTAGTGAAACGAACACATTATATTATATTTTATGTACCTCAAACCCCTACAGACTAATGCTCTAATAGGAATACCAAATACCCATACATCGATATTGAAATCAACAACGTTGCGATAATAACAAGGTGTTTGTGTTTTGACAAACAGTTTTCTTCTTTTCATACGATTTATTATATGTGACGAATTTTCCAAGCCTTCTGGGACCCATTTAGCCTTGTCAGTATTCTGGTCGCCAATTTGCTGATTAATGTTATTTAAATATGGTTCTAGTTGTTCCGTTGATAATATTTGAGAGGATTCAATGTACTCTATATCAACCATCCCGTCATCAGGTTCGTATTCACTTTCGCTTTCAGTGCCACTAAATATAATTGTATCAAATTCTTCATCATCACATATTACTTGTGTATTCACGTTCGCTTCGTGATTATTACTAGGTTTAGAAATGATTTTTATAGTATTGACTTCATTTTCTTTAATTTTAATTTTTGTTTTATTTTCTTCTTTTATAGATGTCGTTGACTCCGACTTTTGAGTTAAAGAGGTTGCTTGCGGAGTTTTTAGCTCCCTCTTTACTCGTTTTTTGACTCTGTAGTTTCGGGGTTCTGCCCAGCCGGTACTGTCGCTGGACATGTTGTTGCGGTGTGACCTGTGGCTAAGCATCTATAACATTTCAATTTACTTTTTTCTTTAGTTTTCCATTCAGATTTCTTTTGTTTTTCTTCCATAAACCATTTAGTTAATTGTTCTACTTTTTCAGTCAATTCTGTTAACTGTTTGTTAGAGGTAGAATTTTTATCTGATGATTTGTTTTTGTCAACTGTCGGTCTTGAGCTACTTTTTGACATGTTCTTATTTTTGATTAGTATTTGTTGTAATTTTTCTTCTGACTCCGATTCACTGGCTTCACTACTTCTAGGTGTATCTTCTTGTTGACTATTTATATCGTCCTCTCGCGCTACTTGCATTGATAATAATTTGTTTCTTGACTTAGAATCTCTAAAGCCACTAGATTTATTCTTATTTATTTTATTTACAGAACGTTTATTCACCGTCGCTTCTAACTGATTTATTGTCATATACAATTCATTATATGTACTTATTGGCCTAGTGCGCAAGTGTAAAGTCCATCTCCACGGTAAAGCATCTATGATTGTACTCAATTGTTCAAGTATCCCAGGTGGGGTTAACAATTTATTATATAATTTTTGTAACCGTAGAGCGAACTCAAGAGGTGCTTCATTTTCTTGGCATGACGCTTGATCAATTTCATTAAGAATTTCTCGTTCTGACTTAGGCTTTACATAAACGTTATTAAAGTCATTTACAAAATCAAACCACGTATGCCAAGTAGTGTAATTACACGCATACCAAGTAAGGGCATTACCTGTTAATACTTCAGGTAAAATAACTAGTCCAACATCGGAAGTTAGCCCTTCGGCGATCATCTTTCTTTCCAATTTAAATAAAAACTCTTCAGGGTCTAATCCTGGTGTAGGAAATGTTAATCGCCATTCTCTAACCTTTCTAATAGCGTTTACAGAGCCGGGAGGCTGTGGAATTAAATAACTACTCTGATAACGCGAGCGACGATTTGCTGAAAATGTATTAACATTTTGAACTTGGTAACGAGGCAAGGGGTTACCTTGATGTGGGTTGTTTTGTTGAAAATTAAATTGTGGATGATGGTTATAATCCCCCCAATGGACAGGATTTATTGGTTCACTAGCGTTTGGATGATTCATAGCGAATTGAATGTAAGCAGGTTGTTGATTATTTTCATTTATAGGAACCTGACTATAATCCATATTATTGACTGATCTGCTAGGATAATTAATAAATTGATTTTGGGTATTATTGTGTAGTTGACTTGAATATGCATTCATTTGTGGAACATATGGATAATATCCAGTATGAGTAGGATAAGTTTGTCTCATTTCATTAGGGTAATTATTATCATGTCCTGTATTATTATTCGTAAGATTATGATTATTTTCAATTAATGTTGAATGATTCGCATGACTTAATTGATTTTGTGGAGTATTATGTAGTGGATTCTCGATTGGATAATTAATTTTTTGTGTATTACTAGGGCAAGACATATGAGGTCTTTGTGAAATATTAACACTATTAGTTACTTCTGAGCTTTTTACTTGGTAATTTGATTGATTATTATGGAATAAAGAATGATTTTCATTTATTTGTGTATCTCTTGGGAGATAACCTTGCAGTGTTTCATTCACACTTTTATAACGCCTCTCAATATTGCCTTCATCTAAATTAGATTGTTCCATATGCAAATTTTTTACAGGTTCACTAGGTAAGTGTAACGTATCCCTATTATCTAAATCTAATTGGTATCCTTGATTTATCTCTAGCTGTTCTTTATTTTGTCTTGGCCTACTCCGAATGGTTACATTTTTTGTTCTTTCCACTGTATTATTACTCGTCAAATTTTTTATTTGGGATTTGTCTAACGTACTAATTTCTTCTTCAGATGATTCTGTATTATTATCCCTATTTTCACGATATGCAGCTATTTCGCGACTTAATTGGAATTTTATGTTTAAAATTTTCTCATTGATTATCTTTGGTATTGCACCCTTCGGTGTATTTACTTGTAAACGTGGTGGTTTTGTTATATTTGGATTACTATTACTCATTTCACCACTATCAATACTACCCTGTAATATTTCATTTACACCCGCATTTTCAGGAGGAGTTATGTCGTCATTTAAAGGTAGAGCAGTTCTTTCTGATGAATTTGGAAAGTTTTCATTCAACGGAGAAATAGAAATCTTTCTCTTAGACGGTGTCTCGTTTTTCTTTTCTCTACGGTTCATCGTACTAGATTTTCTTTTACGTTCGAATTGCTTGAATGTTTTCCCGCTTCGTAACTTAAATGGTGACGGCATTAATGAAAATTTTGAGATTAATTTGGTCTCTTATAAAAATAAAAATCCTTACTCTTTTTTTTAAACGAATACCTGGTCTTACAATCACTCTTATAATATTGACTTTATTTTAGAATAATTGTCTTATTATTTTCTGTAAACATCATATAATTATCGAAGTACGCCTTGAATTAAAGACAATAGCGATAACATTGTAGTACATGATAATTCACTTATAGAAAATATTAATTCAATGCTTGAAAGTATAATTATAAATTAGAGATAATTACCCGTTTCATTTTTCTTAAAATTAATTACTCTATAAAGTGTAATATTATTCATCACATAGACAATCAGAGATGTTTATTTGATATCAAAAAAATTTTTATTTAAAAATTTTTTTTTTTTTTTTTTTTTTTTTTTTTTTTTTTTTTTTTTTTGAATACAGGCGTGGTTATAAGAAAGATAAGGTATATAGTGAATAATGTATGCAGTAGCAGACTTATTATATTATATGTAATGATAGGCCTATTAACATTCGCTTATTATATCGATTGCGTTTAATAATCAATAAGGTATTTCACTCTCAATTTCTATTAGTCATTTTTCGTTAATGTAATATTTCATATAATTTAATTTTTTTTTATTTTTCCTTATTGAGGTGAAATACGTTATTTCACTCTTTAGATTATTTATTTTCTGTACAGCAATAGCGATAGAGATAGAGTAGAATTACGAGACAACAACAGAGCGATCAAGAATGCGGAAGTCCTTCTCGGTTTATTATTGATTACGTGTTGTTCAGAGCATTCATAATAATTTAACATATTTCTGAATTGTTTCACTGTTACTAGATATTAGGATTCATTTATATATTTGAATACTATATATTTTGGAATTTATTTTACCAGTGGTTCTCATGCACCATTACTGCTGCCAATCGCACCTATACAGTTTCATTAGTGCAATTCTTTTACAATTCACGAATATTAAAAGATCTTTTATGATTATTTATATACAATGTTCTTTTCCTGCTTGTTGCGTAGCCACCTCCCCTGCGATAGAATGATTTTTAATTTTAATGAAATCTCTCCATCTTAAGATTCTAGCCGAAACAGATTTACTTTAACTAATAATACTTTTACAAAAGTTACTAATCAAAATGTTTTTTTTTTTTTTTTTCAAAATTTTTATGTAAACCTGTCCCTGTTTGGGCGCCAATATTGTAACAAAGCCGCGAGATTTGATTTTGGTAAAGGAATCGTACCCCGGACAATGCCAATACTTGGACACTCCAATTCGTTTACTCGTTTTTGAGTAAACAGGTTCAGTTGAGCGCCACTTTATTATTTTTGCGGGAATAAAGAAACCCGAATTTCTCTTTATAATTAGTGATTAATGAATTTGAGGCCGTGATTACGGTTTGCGAGCCTTTACTCTCGCTGTTGGACTTTGAAAAAGAAAATATATATATTTTTTTTTTTTTTTTTTTTTTTTTTTTGCAATGTAAGTTTAACAATTTATTAAATGATAACTCAATTTGTTCAATATAATAATTTTACACGACTTAAAATATAAATTGACAGAGAAGTGACTACAAACAATGAGAGGATAAAGAAAAGAGCAACTTATATAGATAATATGAAGGCAGCAGCAATATGTGGTATGAAAATCAAATAATTTTATTAAACAAAATCCAGATATTGAAATATTTTTTATAATGGCTTACAATTTGGTGGTTGACGTTGGCCGTTAAATCGCGTTTTAACAATTTGCAGCTAGGCTCATCACACTCACTCAACTTTCATCATATATAATAATTCCACATACAAAAAATTTTGTTTATTCACTCTATCCACATATAGCGCAACAACTTCAATTATAATTTTAATTAATTATTAAGTTCGATATCTAATCGCTCTCGTGGTCAGATCCCTAAGTGACCTCTTTTCCATGCGCCTCGTCCAATTTCCCTATTTTCCCCTTCCTATCAATTGTAAATTTTATTTCTGGGGAACACGTACCGCCTATATTGGGTATGTCAGCAGACACTGACGATCTGCCTTGTCACAATGTATGGAGCTCCGAAAAAAATTACTTGCTTAGATAAGTTAGGTTACTTGTCTTTTGCAAAACATACACGTAACAAAAAACGTGTGCAATTAGCTTCTCTTCCCTCAACTTCGGTATCTGCTCAGCAACATTTTCATCGAGTATATTACCAGGTTCAAGTGTCGCTTGGTAATCAACTGGACCCAGACGACTGGGGTTGGAAGCTAATTAACAATACGTTGGAGCCAATCCCCACTCTACTTTCACCTGCACCTGAAAAGCTTCTAAATAGTATTTTTTGCAACTGCAAAAAGGGGTGTAATTCCAAGTGCGGCTGCAAAAAAGTTAGTTTATTTTGTTCACCAGCATGCACCAGTTGTCAAAGTCAGTCATGCTCGAATGTTGAATTTTCAACAGAAGAAGATTCATATATCAATGAAATAACTGATGTATCGCTATAACAATAATTTACGTAGTCGCAGGATGAAGAGGAAGAAGAAGGTGATGAAGAAAAAGTAGCATTTCATTAAACTTGAGTAGAATGCATCGTGGAGTAGGCCTACTGGGGAAACCACGTTGAAAAAAACGCGCCAAATATACTATCTCATAGGTGGCGTGGAAATGTGTGCATATTACGGAGAATACTGCTTTAGTAAAGTTTAGAATCGCTGTATCTCAGAAACGGTGAATCTGAAGAAAAAAAGTCATATAACAAGTTTGTAGAGAACCGCTAGATCTACAATTCATATCGTAAAACTAACCGTCGCGCTGAAAAACGCTAAAAACCCATTTTTGCCAATTTCAGCCTTGAATAAAATTTTTTAAATACGTGGGATCGATGAGGACTTCTCACAATTTCATTAGAATGGTGTCCCTAACATTCATGCCAATTTTCAGCTTGTTGGGAATTTATGCAAGGGTACCCCTATTTTTCCGTCTAATTTGACCGGACTATAGGAGGAAAAGTTGCGGAATTAGTGACAGTATTTTAGGAAAAATATTCAAGAAAATCGATCGCTACGTGTTTTTTGGATATCAACATTTTATTATTCAAACTCAAAAATTCTATAGCAATACGATTTTGAAAATTTTTTTGATTTCATATTCTAAAAGGGTTTCGCAAAGGAAAATTTGAAAAAAAAATTGTCTTGATTGGCCCATTTTACGCAAAGTTACTTGCTTTTGAAAAAAAGAGCCATTTTTGTCAAAAATTGATATCCCGAAAGCGGCTAGACAGAAAAAATCGCAAAAAATCATGGAGGTTTTTCTCAATGGGTGATATAAGTTGAAAAATTTTCAAATAAATCGGAGATGCAAAAGCGGATGGGTGGCCGGTTTGGTGTGGAATGCCCCATATTCAAATTAGTAACGAAAGCTCACTTATAACAAATCATGAAGTTGCTATCTGTCATTTTGGTCCCTTTATTGTAAAGGTTATCATACTAGACCCTGAACTCGTATTTATCAACCCTAATAATATAATTCATGATACGTTTTCACTTGATAAACGATAACTATTACAATCACTTTCATGTTGATTGAACATGACTGCAATGGTTTGATTTCTGATTTGTAGTATAGAAAATTATTAATTGAAGATATGAATGCTATACTAAGTGAATTAACTGTAAACACAGTGATGTTATGTTGTTTAATTCGTGAAAGCAAAATACATCGAACCTTTTATTTATTCATTTATTTATTGCACGAAAGGTACATCAAAATACAATAATAATTTTAATAAAAATCCAATCTTTGTTAAACCCTTTTAACGTACTTTTTAGAACACACACCATGACAATACTACCAACCTAAAATTTGAAAATTTTCATTGCTCCATAGATGGCGCTTCATGTATCAACTATAACACCCACCCTCAATGATAATTTTCTTAAATTTTACCTTCAATTTTGTTCAAGTCACACTTAACGGAAAACTTGTTAAATGAAGTCAGAGATAAAGGTTTAGTGAAAAAATCTGCTAGTTGCATTTTTGTTGGAATATACTTCAATATCACTGTTTTATCACTGACTTTACTTCTGATGAAATGGAAACGAATATCCACATGCTTCAACCTTTTATGAAACTCAGGATTTTTGCACACCTTTATAGCTGACTGATTGTCTTCGTATATAATGACACTCAAATTATCATTACCAAAATTTTCAAAATCAACCATCAAATTTTTAAGCCAACAAGCTTCACTTATTGCTAAACTTAACGCAACATAAACATAACGCGACACTTGCTTGTTTCTTGGAGCACCAGCTTACTGTACAACCAAATACTTTGAAAATATATCCAGACGTAGATTTTCTGTCGACTCTGTCTCCCGCCCAATCAGCGTCAGCATAACCCTCTATTATATATTTAACATCAGTTTTTCTAAAGACTAAACTAACATTGATGGTATTCTGCAAGTAACGAAGCACTCGTTTTATAGCATGCCACAGATGTAAGCTTGCACATGACTGATATCTGCTGAGAATGTTGATGGAAATACATAAGTCAGGTCTAGAGCATAACATAGCATACATCAGTGCTCCAATGGCTTTACGACATTTATTTTCAATATCTTGATTCTCTGATATATTATTATCCCTTTTTAGATCATCATGTCGAAAATTTCCTTCCATCGGTGTATTAATTGGTTTACTGTTTTGCATGTCAAAGGTTTTTAATATATTTTTAATATAAACTGTTTGATTTATGATTATAGTGTTTTCTTCCAAATCTTGTGAAATAAACATACCTAGAAAATGTTTTATACTACCTAAATCTTTCATTTTAAAATTTTGGTTTAACACCCTTTTTATATTATTAACTTCTAACTCACTTGAGCCCGCTATTAATAGATCGTCGACATACAATAAAATAATAATACTAAAAGTATCAGTACATTTTATGTAAATGCAATACTCATTTTGTGATCGTTTAAAGTTTAATGACATCATTAAATCATGAAACCTTTTATACCAATTTTTAGGAGAACTTTTCAAACCATATAAAGACTTCTTAAGCTTTGCAAATTTTCCTTCATTTTTATCAAAGCCTTTTGGCAATACTATGTAAACATCGTCATCGATGTCTCCATTTAAAAAGGCACTACAAACGTCAAGTTGGTTCACTTTAAAGTTAAAATTATTACAAAAGGCTAGAAAAATCCTCACTGATGTTAACTTGGCAACCGGGCTATAAATGTCATCATTATAATTTCCAATTTGCTGAAAACCCCGTGCCACAAGTCTCGCCTTATAACTACTTATATTACCTGTTTCGTCTCTTTTCTTTTTGTACACCCACTTGCATTCAATCACAGCCTTTTTAACCTCACTTTCGCCAACTATCATCCATGTCTCATTTTCTTCTTACGCTTTTATTTCAGCTTCCATGGCTTGTCTCCATCTTTTTGCATCGCTACTAGCCATTGCATCATCATAGCACAACGGTTCATCACTCTCATCACTAGTGGCAATTAAAATTTTGTCCACGTCCATTTCATAGTCATCATATTTTGTATTAGGTTTCCTGTCTCTTCTTAAATTATATCTTTCATTCACTATCTCATCGTTTATGTCAGAATTTTCTTCTGCATCGTTATACATTGAGCTACCGCTGCTTTCTCTATCAATCTCATCTTCTTCTTCATTATCTATCTCATTTTGTATTTCTTCAGTATCTGAGTCATATATAACTTCATAAATTTCTTCCTTTTGACTCTGTTTTTCCATTTCTTTACTCTTTTCTGGCAGAAAAATCACATCTCTAAGTGTTTCAACTTTATTTTTATCAGGAATGTATACTCTGAAGCCTTTTATATTTTCTCCATAACCGATGAAAATTCCTTGAATATTTTTCGCATCCCATTTTAATCTATTTTCTTTTGGAACATGAATGGACACTCTATTTCCAAATATCTTGAAGTCTGTTAGTGTATTTTCTTTATTATGCCACAGCTCATAAGGTGTTCTACCTTTTTGAGGACTGGGACCTGTTCGATTTAAATTGTATGCTGCTGTATTTATAGCTTCGGCCCAAAAGATCTTACTTAATCTGTCCTGGCTATACAACATCGTTCTTGCCGCTTCTACTAATATGCGATTTTCACGTTCTGCCCTTCCGTTCTGTTGAGGCGTATACACCACTGAGCGTTGATGACAAATGCCTCTATCTTCCAATATTTCTGTGACCCCTTTATTACAAAATTCCAATCCATTATCTGTTCTTAGAATTTTTATTTTGTAGCCTGTTTGCCTTTCTGCCATAGAGATGAACTTTTCAATATTTCTTTTTACCTCTGATTTTTTTTGCATAAAATAGACATGTCTGTATGATGAAAAATCATCCTTTAATAACAAGAAGTAACGAGATCCTCCGAAAGAAGTTGTCTCCATAGGACCACATACGTCTGCATGGACTATTTCTAATGGCTGTGTGGCCCTCGACTCGCTATTTTTAAATCTTATTTTATGCTGCTTTCCAGACAGACATTGTTCGCACACAAAATCTTTTTCGTTATCTATGTACTCGATATTCTTATTTCTCAAATATTCTTTAATATACTCCATATTTTGATGGGCTAATTTGCGATGCCATTCTTTTAATGTGTCTATGCTTTTTACTTTCATGCAATCCAAAATCGAGTCATCTGTCATATCTATGTCATTACCCTGTGTACAGTTGTTTATATTTTGTGGTTCACAGCATATTTGTGCACTGAAATTTGTTTTATATTCTGTTGTGAATATCATGGTGTAAAGTTTTTTTTGTCTTACAGCTTGTGCTCTCACTTTTCCATTTTTATCAAAGATTTGACACGTCAAATTATCCGACGATATAAAATAGCCTTTATCGAGAGCGCAGCTCGCAGAGAAAAGATTATATTTAATTTTTGGTACATATAATACATTTGTCAGAGTGGTTTCTATTAGTTTTTCACCATTATATGCCCAAATTTTTATATTTCCATATCCTTTGACATCTAGTTTTTCACCGTTTCCCACTTGGACCATTTTATTTGTTGTCATCTTATAGATTTTATCAAATAAATTCTTATTCCAGCTCATATGCTCACTTGCTCCTGAATCTAAGCACCAGTCATTTGTTTTTATTTTATTTCCAAACACCATAAACGCATTGCTTTCATTCTCTTTCTCTTTATCATTTCTTTGGTTTGTGTCTTTGTTTTTATTTTTAATCCAACAAGATTCTATTAAATGTCCGGGCTTTTTACAAAACTTGCACACTTTTAAGGTTTTTTGTTTTTCTTGACTTTCATCTTTTTCATCGTTGCTATTTTTATTTATTTTGTTTCTAAAAAAGCATGATCTTGCTACATGGCCTACTTTATTACACACGTGACAGGTTAATCTAGTTTGCTTTTTTTGAAAGCTTGTTCTTGCAGTCAAAGCTACAGTTTTTTCTGCTGATATGCATCGTTCTTCTTCCAATAACAGTCTTGACGTTAATTCTTCCAGTGTTTGTGTATCAACTGGTACAGACTCCCATGCAGATCGAAAATGTTTATATTGATCTGGCAGTGACATCAAGATCTTAGTAATTACCATTTTATCAGAGAGTGTTTCACCAGCTGTTCTTAGTTTATTTTTAATTTCCTCAATTTTTGATATAAACATACTTACAGATGTATCAAAACTAAGCATAAAAAATTTTTGTTGCAATAAATGCACACTGACAGCTGACTCTTTGTCATAAATCGTTTTTAGCTTTGACCACATATCACTAGCAATTTCACACGATAGTAAGTGTATTAGTGGACCTTCTTCCATCCGGGTCACTAGCAACTCCTGGACTTTGGCATCGTCTTTTAGCCATTTATTTAATTCATCCCCAGCACCGCCAGGTCTAGTTTTAGTTCCATCCACCATTGCATATAAACCTCTGCCTTTTAATATTATGCTAGTCTAAAATTTCCACACTGCCCAATTTTCTCCAGTCAATTTTATTGTGTTAGATGTTGCTACTATTTCTGTTGTCATTTTATTTCTTTTATTTCGCTTGATTTTTATATTTTATTTATTTATGATTTTATGCTCTTTAGCGTCTTCTATGACTTTTCCAGTCTGATTTTATTTGTATCTGTGATTACCTTCTCGAAAGTTCGATAACGCTCATACAAGTTTTATGCTTTTAATTTCATTCCACACGTGATCTGGGCCCATAACCTGATGTTATGTTGTTTAATTCGTGGAAGCAAAATACATCGAACCTTTTATTTATTTATTTATTTATTGCACGAAAGGTACATCAAAATACAATAATAATTTTAATAAAAATCCAATCTTTGTTAAACCCTTTTAACGTACTTTTTAGAACACACACCATGACAATACTACCAACCTAAAATTTGAAAATTTTCATTGCTCCATAGATGGCGCTTCATGTATCAACTATAACACACAGTTACATGTAACTGGGTTTTCCGTGAAGAGAATAATTCTTTAGGAGCGTGTATGTAGTGAAGGTAGCTCTTGAGGATAATTCCATGCATTGTATATGCATTAGACTGGTCCAAGAAAATCGACTATTTTTTTTTCAATTTTCGAAGTGAAATATCTTCGAAGAGGTGTAAAAAGATGCCTATCAAAATTAAAGCTCTTAATATCAATATTTAGAGGTTGCGCATCGTGAATTTCAATTTTTCCGTTTAAATAACATGGAAAAAATTTTTTTTTCCCCTTCAAAATTTTCTAACTCACGCACTAATTCATCGACTCAAATGATCAATACACATTTTATAGGAAATTGAACGTTCTACAAAAAAGTGTTCTTATCATTTTTCTATAAATCCGCTCTTTCAAAAGTTATTCAAGGTTTCAGTCAAATTACTAGGAAATTTAACATTTTTTTTTTTTTGTTACTTACACAATTTTGAAATTTATCACTGAATATGCATAAGTTCAAAATACTTCACATTCGCGAACTCATTCTTCTATAAAAAAAAAAGTACTATCTTCTGAAACAACAACGACAATAAAAATACTGAGAAAGAGACATAAATTATGAAATGATATACTGTTTAATCATTATGAAAGTACACAAATTTCATTTTACATACCCAGTCTTCAATCACTATTTTTTAGGAGAATACTATACATTATTTATAGTATCAATACATTTCAAACTTTTTTTATTGCAATTCGGAAAGCGTCGACGATGTTCTTGTACAACTTGTAGAAGATATTGGAGTTGCTCCTCGTTCTTTGTCAAGGAGTTGTTGTATTCTTCTATTAACGCAATACCACGTTCAGCTGAATCATTTGTGACAGTAAGGTTTTTGAAAAATTCTAAATTTTCTTTATAACTGTCATTACTTAAAGTCCTACGGCGCTGCATACGTATATTACGCTACAATATAGGTATACAGCGCCATAGGATTTCTGTGCGCATGACGACTTGTCTGCATTCAGCACATCAGTGATGATAAGTAGTGAAAAAAAAAGTAAATACATGTTTATTAATTGATTTACTGACAAAAGTCCACTACATCATCGATAAACTACGACTGATTATTTTTTTTTTTTTCAAACTAAGCAATTTGAATTAAATTAATTTATACCTTTAATTCATACAGTAAAAAATGTAAAATTACGAGAATTGGAAAAAAATCACTTGAAGTAGAATAATAAAAAATAACAGCTTTAGCCATTGAATACTAAAAAAATTTTTTGTTAATTTTCCCAAAAAATGGACATTTCCATTCAAAATCGTTAAATAACCTCATTCTTCATCGGAAATCATAAATTATAAAAATTTTAACAATTATTTCATGATATTCCATGATAACCTTCAAAGTGGTGCCAGAAATGAGAGAAGAAATGTTGAATTTCCTAGTAATTTGACTGAAACCTTGAATAACTTTTGAAAGAGTAGATTTATAGAAAAATAATAAGAACCCTTTTTCGTAGAGCGTTCAATTTCCTATAAAATGTGTACTGATCATTTGAATCGATATATTAGTGCGTAAGTAAGAACATTTTGAAGGGGAAAAAAAAAATTTTTCCATGTTATTTGAACGGAAAAATTGAAATTCACGATGCGCAACCTCTTAATATTAATATTAAGAGCTCCAATTTCAACAGGCATCTTGTTACACCTCCTCCAAGATACTTCACTTCGAAAATTGAAAAAAAAAAAAAATAGTCGATTTTTTTGGACCAGTCTAATATGCATGTACTTCATTCGAGACACAACTTGAGATGTGTTTGATCAATATGAGCCTTTAATGTTGTATAAAATCATCAAAAGAACAAATAGATTGATGAACTTCATTTAGTTGGAATATTCATTGAAATTGGTTGAATTTCAACGTGAAGTTACCGGACTATACAAGAAATTTTAATATATATATATATATATATTTCAAACATTAGTTCAATGTTTTACATTTATCTATGAAAATTTTACTTTATTGACATTGCTTATATAAAACTGTTTTTAATAATAGCAACAAAAAACTTGCAATTAAGAAATATAAGTTTTGTGTAGATATTAATTTTTCACCGGCTCATTTTGGTTTTATGCATATATCAGTTTCAGTTGATTCATTAATATTATGAAATTCTTCATTTAAAGATATTTTCGACTCCATTTTGCGAGCGTCATCAATGTTTTTTCCCTTTATTGAATTCAAATTTTTTCCTATCGTGGTGGCCTACATTTTTTTTGTATGAATCATGCTTGTTATGATATTGTTCTTCTCCATGACTTCCATGATGTCCTTTATGATCTTCGTCATAATGACCTTTGGAGGAGTGACCTTTATCTCCATGCTGATCATTATGATAATCAGAGTGATGGTGTCCACCTTTTTTGTGCCCGCCTTCTTTCTTCTCATGATTTCCATGAAAACCACCATGTTTGTTATGATGGCCACCTTTATGATAATCATCATAAAATTTGTGTTCTTTATGATATTCGTCTTTATGAAATTTGTTATGATACCCTTTAGTTTTATGCCCTTTCTTATGACCTTTTTTTTCTCCAAATTTACCTGCCTTCTGACCTTTTTTATTTTCATGATCTGTTGTATAAGATTCAGCTTCATCATTGTGTTTTTTTTCATGGCCTCCATGTTTTTCAAGAAAATTCATATGATGGTCTTTTTCATATTTTTCGTGATCGCCTTTATTGTGGTGATGGTTGTTTTTAAAACCTGCATCTTTTTTTTCACCGTATTCCTCTTCATTACCTACATGATGCTTGTGACCGCCAGTAAATTCAGAATAATGTTCTTTGTGGTCAGATTCTGATGGGACAAGGTCAGCCGAATCATAATGAAGTTTTCCTGATGAATACGGTAATTGGTAATACTTCGATAATGAACTTGCCCACGATATTTGACATAAACAGCAGAAAAATGTCAAAATTCGTAAAATTCGCGCCATGTTTCTTTTCTGACAAAACTTTACTCGAACTATCAATCCAGCGTTCGCGCGTTACTTTAAATAATTTGTGAGATTTCCGGATCTATATATTTTCCATAATATTTCGTAATTGTGGTTGACTGTTTTCACTACTTCGCAAGATGGTCTTCAAAAGAAACGTACGAATGTTCAAAACTTTCTATACAACCAATTCACGTACATCAAGATTTATAATTACTTTTATATCCTTGAAGTGATATTCAGTTTACTTTTTATGTTCAGTCTGTGGTTATTGTCACGAGGCGAAAGATTGCGCAATTCAGCTGGACTTTCTACTTAACAGTGATTTGCTGTTAACTAAATTGTTACGTAAACATTGTAGTAGATAACTGAACTTATGATGCGTAACAGTATAGTTTGGCCATAATGGTAGCAAAATGACTATAAATTAATTTTGTGATTTTTGTGACTCCATATTGGAATCACTTCCGTCATTTTTTCTGTCTAGAAAAATATCATTATGGTCAAGTACCTGGAAAATAACTTTCATTTTTAGCCATGGTATTATTAGCTCATATCGTTTCAGTTACGCCACTAATGAGGGAGACACAACTCCCTCCAGATATTATCGAAAAGTGGAAGGACTCAAGAATTTTTGTTCGATTCCCTCTAATATGAAATCAAGTGATTGATTACGAATAGCAGTTCATGAACAAGTTACATAGTAACCAAAACTCTAATAATTCTTGATGCAAATACGCATACCAGAAAAGATGAATTTGAACATGTGTACATACAGTAGAAAATTTCCTGTAAAAGTCCACCCATTATTTGTGTTAAAATATTTTTCAACCTGAAAATAATGTTAAAATAACATATTATTTACGTAGTCCGATTTAACTCAAATGTTATGTTGAACACTCACAAAGAATAAAAAAATATGTTGAGCTTCTCTTCCACTGATTCAACTAAAAACATGTGTTGTTCAAAAGACAAGAATTATGTGTTGAATTTCTTGTATAGAATTTCAAATTGAAAAATATCGAATTGAACGAGTTAATGATAATATTTATAATAAACAACGCAATCTCTCAATTGTTTTTATAATTTCACAAAACATAAGTGAACAGCTCAATGGATCAAATACAGAGTGTTGTAATGAAGAAAACATGACTGAAAGCAATGTACAAAGTTTTTTTGAATTATATGCACTAGTAATCCAATTCCCCATACATAGGAATGGGAAAGAGAGAGAGAGAAAAGAAAAGGAAAGATAACACACAAAGAACAGTTAAGAGAAAAGAAAAGAAAAACTTGCAAAAAATAGCCAAAAATTCGCCAAAGAGAAGATGAAAAAAAAATACGATTCAGTATCTAGTATATAATAATTATCAGACATTACATTTGATCCATTTCTTCAGACTTTTCTTAACAATACCAGCATTCTGTAATACTTTCAAATTGTTTGGTAATTTTTTAAATAATTTTACCGCAACTATATAACTATTTTTCCCACTAATATTTTTACATCTTTTTGAAAGAATCAGATTTTTGTTCCTTGTAGTACTTTTATTATTTTCAAAATTATACTTTAGGGTATTATAGTAATATCGCAATGCTTCATAATGTCCAAGCTGTGAGACACTTAACGACGAGCTGTAACTTTCAACACTTAAATATCGTACAATTTTTTTTAGAATCTTATCCTGTATATTTTGTATTGGCTTCAAATTACTCTTATAAGCACCACCCCAAACAACAATACCATATGTGATAATGCTATTGAACAGAGCATAATATACCACCAGCAATGTATTGGCATTCAGTATTTTTGTTAGCTTTGAGAAGACAAAAATCAAATATTTAGTTTTTGATGCCAAATATTCAATATATTTGTCCCATTTCATGTTATAATCAAAAATTATTCCTAAATATTTGCAGCTTTGGACACCTTTAATCGCAATGTTACTCAGTTTTATGTCTCATTATCTGGGACACTGTCACAATAAATTCCAAACGTTATAAAAACTGTCTTACCAACATTTAGCGATAATTTGTTAGATCCTAGCCAACAAACTACAATATCCATCCTTTCATTCATTTTGTTTTGAGCTTCATCCCACGTTTCAGCAGTGGATAATAGAGCCTTATCGTCTGCATATGATATCATTTCTCTGTTCCCCAATGTTATTAACATTTCATTTACATAAAGTATAAAAAATAATGGACCAAGAATTGTACCTTGTGGTACACCTGTGTTTATTTCCTTAGCCTTACTAATATAATTATTTATTCTAACTTGTTGTAATTTATTTGTTAGATAACTTTTTATCAATTCATTTATTTTACCCCTTATTCCATAACTATCTAATTTGTCCAGCAGTTTCGTATGATTTACTATGTCAAAAGTTTTGGCAAAATCAAGAAATGCAACAATAGTAGGCTTCCTTTTATCAAAATTATTATAAATAATATCACAAATATTTTGTAATGCATTTCTCGTTCCCTTATTCCTTATAAAACCATATTGGTTTTCAGTCAGAATATTTTGTTTAGTAGCAAAGTCAGTTATTCTATTGTAAATAATTTGTTCAAAAATTTTCGCAATGTTTGATATTAATGAAATTGGTCTTTAATTCCTTGATAAATTTTTATCTCAACCTCTCAACCTTTAATAATTACGTTCGGTAGAGATAGAACCCTCCAATGAATTTTTTTGAAATTTCGACTAGACGTTCTTATTGTTGTTACAATAACCCAGTCGAAATTTCAAGAGGTTCATCTATTTCGTTTTCGAGATATTGAATTTCAAAGTCCAGTCATTTTAACACGGTCGTTTATGGGAAATCTGATGAAAACTCAGTTTTAAGAAAATTGGCCCAATGAATTTCGCCAAATTTTTCAGATGTCACAGATAATTCTATTAATTTCAAGTAGTCCATTTTTCGTGACGAGCATCTGATTCGTTTATTAATGGAAAAATAAATGAGAGTTGACAGAAACGCAACGGCAACGTCGCGAGTGGCGGGAAATTCAAAATGCTCCGGGGACGTCATACCGACGCAGCAGACGAGCAGCAGTGCAGACACTGATGCGTGTGCATGAACACTCACACATTGAAGACCCGTACGGCGTTGTCAAGTCGTCACCCATCGCTAGTTTCCCCTTTCCCCGTAAATGTTTCCCCGCGCTAACTCTACCGAACGTCCTTAAAGACCGGTACAATTTCCGCAATCTTTAAAGAATCAGGCCAAGTAGCATCTTCAATACATGTATTGAAAATATGTTTCAATAGTATTATTGTATCATCAGCCAAGATTACATTGTCCTAGCGTTAACATTGATTCATTCAATTACTTTAACTAAAATTTTGTGTTTCAACCAACACAGAATATTATTCGTTCATATTTTTGTTTTTTTATTCATTTCACGAAAAATTATTTTTCTGTTTTGACACAAATTTTTGTGTTGAAATTTAACACAAAATTTAGGTTAAAGTCCGTTAACACAAAAAAAAAGTGCACTTTTACACAAAATTTTTAACCGTATAATCGATTCTGAAAATAAATAGAATGATTTTAAATTTGATCAGAAATGAAACTATATTCCATTTCTATGGAAATTATTGGGTCTTAATCATCTCAGACGATTGCTGCTTCTTGGACCAGAATTTCTGCCTTCGATAATGAGAACCCTCATAATTTCTTTGATACATAAATAAATATTTCGCTCGTTTGTATGAGCTTCATATATTTGTACATGCTTTTGCATGGCCACAGTGTTGATAGAATCTATATTTCTTGGTTTCATACTTCTCCAACTAAGCGTTATGGTAGTATCATGCGCCAAGGATATCGACACACAATTCTCTGAAAAATATTATTATATCGCAACTGCTACTCGATACACGATGCGGGAAGATCATCCCCTCTACAAATATTCCGATCACTTGTGACTCAGTAATTATTAAGAATCCGTGCATACTAATGAAATATTCAAATACAAAATACACTCTTATTCAGTCCTTCCAGGAGAAGATATTACCTTATAATAACAATCATGATGAATGTGACGTAACAATACCATCAACAGATTGACGATGAATAGATCAACAATACTATTATATAATAAGATTCCTGTTCGAGGGAAAAGTCATTCTGTAGAGATTTTTTTTGTTTATTATAGAACAGTTAATGATGTAATGATTTGACTGTATCGAACTGAGCTGAAAAGGATGTGAGAGACTTTGTGCACCGTTTTGTACTGATTCTTGTATCGCATTTCGATAATTGTAATGTAATCGAACGGTCAGTATTAGAGAAAACTCACAAAAATCACGCATACGCCATACAATTTCACGCCAAATCAGACATCAATCTGCTTTTGCATCTCCGATTTTTTTGATAATTTTTGAAGTGAAAACTTCTTTAGCGGCGTTGTGCACTTTTTTTTAGATGGGTAGAAAATGTTGAACTCGCGTCAGGGTCACGTGATGCTGATCGAAAATTCGTAAGATATAGGGAGGGTAGACTGCCGGCGTAGGAGAGGAACCCCCTCTCTTTCTGCAGCGCGCCGAAAATGTATGCCTGCTGGCTGTTTCGTTTAAGCGGCACGGGGCGCTTGTTGAGTGTGCGTGTGTGTTTGTACTACAGGCTGCTACGTGCATGTGTTATATCCCTAGCGTAGGGATATATATATTATCATATACGTTAAGCATAGAATAATTAGATAATAAGAAATTAAATTTTAAGGAATAAATATTACACTTATATTCGTATAAGATACATATATAATATATATATACAAGTTAAAATACTGAGAACTACCATTGATAAAACAGAATCCTACTATTACTAGGAAATTAATTTACACTATTATTGCAATATAAAAAATGAAATAAAATTATAACATTAAAATTAATAGAAACATAATATCAAAAATATAAATATATTTCCAACTCAAAATATGATAAAACATGTAATGCATGTGTTAGATACGATTAACAAATAGTTCGACAAATTCTTCCGCTATCCAATAGCCAAATAAACTTATGTAAATAAAACAATCATTTTCTCACGCAATTCGAAAACCAAAAGAAAACTAGATAAAATCCTCAAATAAAATGATTACACAAAAAAAAAACACGTCTTATAAAAAAATCGATAAATAGAATTTTCTGAGAAATGAATAAATCCAAAATAAATAGTAAAATACACATGAGGAAAATGGAATTTCTAAAATCATTAATGCATTTCCGTAGTTGATAAAAATATATAACACCTGAATAAATAAGATTAAAATATCGTTCGATTCATTATCGCATAAAAGAAACTGTATCACGATTCTTAGAAAAGTTAATGCATCAAAATGCTGGGGGTCGTCCCCAACCAATCACAGAGATGAAAATAGCCGTAAGACGAAGGACCAACCTACATGTAAAATAATAACCAATAGAAACTTATTTTTTGAATCAGGAGGTGAAAAACCCTCCCCTAATTAAAACTTATAGAAACCCAGGAAAACTCTGAAAAGTCAGTTCTCCGACGATCATTAAAAAGAGAAGTTCTCCGACTAGACCGATTATGAGAAGTTCTCCGAGAGTTAAGAAAAAGATCAGTTCTTCGACAAGATCAATTTCAATCATTAGCTGACAATTCTAAGACCAAGTATTTTCTTAAAAATAATTGTTCAACACAAGTTCTTTAATTAATTAATAAAATCGCATAGTGCCGAGTTTAAATCGAGTAGAGTACAGTTCCTACTCAGAAATACTCGAGAGCGATAATTATCCGCGACGTTCGCGAGAAAATTAATGTCGAATAAAAATATAGGAAATAATTAAACAAGTCGGAGTTCTCAATTAAAGTAAAATAAAGATAGAATAATTAACTGTAATCAAAGTAATAATTTTCATTGTCGACTCATCATTGATAACATTATAAAATAAGTGAAGTTAAATAAATAAATAAGTGTTTAAATTCAAAGTGTGTTCCAGAATACATCATTTAAATACCGCTAAACCGAACACCTTCACAATTCACTAATTCCTGCAACGAACCTATTAATCTGGGGAATAAATAAATCCCTACATTCAAATAAACATTTTATAGTAAGGTTGACATCAGTACTCCGGAGCGATCGCAGTGATTGGCCCTCAACCAATCTGGAGAAGAGGCGTTCAACCACGAATTAAGCAATTCAACCAAGGTAAGCCTCTCTCGACAAATTCGCGCACTCCAGGACGTAACACATGCACGGCAGTGATGTGGTGGGCGCATCTAGTGCGTGGCGCCTGCGCACTAGAAATTTATCGCTCACCATACTGAATGTGATGGTTACTGTTAAATGCTGATCAGCTGATGGCTCGACCGTCTGTATAGTTGTAAAATTCTCATATATAAAGTGTTTAAAATATGGAACACATAAATGATAGTACTTCTATACTGATAAATAAAGCAATTCGTCCGAAATTATTCCCTAACCATTCCAAAATATTAAAAAAATGTACAACGTTAATGTTCAAGTTTTCACTTCTGCCGGCACTCCCGGAGTGCCACAGATCATTTGTTTATTTGTTTATTTAACTTATGGTACACATCAAGGAAGACCTCCATGATTTTTTGCAATTTTTTCCGTTCAGTTGCGTTCGAGACAGATTTTTGAAAAAAATGGTTTTTTTTTTTTTTTCAAATATCAATAACTCTGTGAAAAATGGGCCGATTGTAACAATTTTTTTTTATTTTCTTTCCTTACGACACTTTTGGAATATGAAATCAAAAAAATTTTCGAAATCATATTTCCATAAAATTTTTGAGTTTCAATTATAAAATTTTGATTCCCAAAAAACACATAGCGATCGCTTTCCTTGAAAATTTTTCCTGAGAAACTGTCACCCATCCCACAAGTTTTTCACCTAGTTCTTTGATGGGCAAATTATGGGATCTAATTTTTTCGAATTTTAAAAATTTTGTGTTCAGTGAACGGTGATGTTTTTTTTTCAGTTTTCATTCTTAGACACAGTATAAAACAAAAAACAGTACACAGCTTCCTGTATCCAATCCCCGTATGATTTTTGAGCTCTGGACATAAAATGCTGATTTTTGGAAAAACGTAGCAATCGATTTTCTTCAAATTTTCCTTCAAAATACTGTCACGCATTATGCAACGGTAGGATCTATGCTTTTTCGAATTTAAAAATTTTTCATTTCACTTATGTGTATCAAAAAATATCTGAAATCACAATACTTTACATCAAACTTACTTCCGAGGACTATGCGATACGTAATGATTATCAATTAGTTTAGATATTGATTGAAGACAAAAGAAATAGGTCAAGTAAAGTACGCATTATTGGGATCTGTCAAATGGGATGAACCTAAAAAACATGATGGACTCGAAGAGAAGATTTAAATACGGAGTATGATTTCACGTCTGATTGTACGATTTGTAAAGTGACAAGTAATGATTAATATAAGTGCAATATGTGATTGTGCTGGTACGAACCCTAAACAAAGTTATTTTGTAAAAGGAGAACGAATTCTAAAAGCCAGACATATCATGAAACGTGATAAAAATAAAAATAAAAATAAAAACGAGCAGTCAGATACGTTTAGCTTCATGGCATATATTTTTATGGAATCAAATGTTTCTTTAGTTGAAAAATGAAAAATATTCCTCAAAAAGTGTTTCTATTACAAACATTAATAAAAGTGATTATTCTTACATAGATGATGTCTTTTTTCTTGCAAAAATAAATGATTTTCGAACTTTACATACATTACATTATACAACTGAAATTCATAACATTTTTAAATTATCATTGGTTCATAAATTTATCATCTTTAATAATTGGTGAAACTAAATTCACAGTAGCACATATTGTAATGAAAATATTTTCATTTGCTGGTATGAGATGAGTGGGTATAGTCTCCCTCACAATTCTGAAATTTTTAATTCTCCGATTGGACTTTCCTACATGCAGTCACGCTTTTTGCTGTTGCATCTGTCAAACAGATAAAAATACATAAGAATTAAATTTCTGCACATTTTATTCAATAATGACTCGTTGTAAAGTACATTTCATACATTGAGTGATTCCTTACTTCGATAGAATAATTTATCACATTTTAAAGTACATTAGTTACGTTAAACATGACATTTACTTCCTTGGTAGCACGTAATCGTTTTCATAAAAATGAAGAAAACACACTTCCATTCCAGAACTCACTTCTGTAATTTTTAACATCTTCATCTTTATCAAACTTTTAATTGATCTTTTCGCTCCGTTTCTCCAAATAAATTTTTCCAGCACACAAAACGGTTCGTTTTCATGGGAAAGTAATGGAAACGCATATTCTCATCTCTATTAGAAGCGCTTTTACAACCTTTTACGACACATACTATCTTCTTTTTAGATTTCGTACGAAAGGAAAGTGTTGTGAACTCTATTATCAACGATTAGAATATTCAATAAAATGTTTTTAATACTGTAATTTATAGAAAGTTAATAATTCACAATCAACTCACCACTGTATGCTTGTTGATGTTCTCATTATTATAGTAACATGATTTGCCACCAGGTGGCGTATGCCCAATTTGGCAAATCCCAATATACGATAACATTTTTCAATAAATTAACAATTTCTTACACGTTTGAATACGTTATGAATTCGAGAATTTGAAAATGATTAAAAAATTTTCAAATTTTGAGAGTCTTCATATTCAAAGTGTCAAATATTTGTACCCGGGTTTTTCCTGAAAACCATTTGATTCAAGCCAAAGATCTTTTGGAAAGATCTTTCCGGAGCGCTGAAACACCGACAGGTGCACAAAAATATCACCGTGTCATACCTGATGGAGAAGCCACTTCAGAATTTGGAAAATTTTGATTTCCTTCTGATTCTCGAATTTATAAGTTATTCATATGTGTAAGAAAATGTCAATTAATTAAAAAGTGTTATCCAATATAATGCGTACTTTTTCGACCCATCTCTTTTGCTTTTAATCAATATCTAAACTAATTAATGATTATCACGTATCACATAGTTTTCGGAAGTAACTTTGAAGTAAAGTATCATGATTTCAGATATTTTTTGATATAGATGAGTGAAATAAGAAATTTATAAATTCGAAAAAATATAGATTCTAACGTTTCATGGTGCGTGACAGTGTTTTGAAAGAAAATTTGAAGATAATCGATTGCTACGTTTTTAAAAAATCATCATCAAATGTGGAGAGCTCGGAAACCATATAGGAATTTCATTTAGGAAATTTCGTACCGTTTTTTTTCTTATACTGCGTCTAGAAACGAAAATAAAACAAAACAAAATTCGAGTGTGAGTTCATACGCGATAGAAGTGAAACTTAGTATCCTGATTAATTTTCAATAAAATAAGATGAATACACTATGAAGGTAGCAAACGAAGAAAAAAAAATAAAGAATGTGATTAACCGACAATTTTTTTATTACTTAAAGTAACATTTTAGAAAAGATAGAAATTCGATTCAATTAAAACAAATAATTTTTATTATACATTTTTACAAAATAGATAAAGTGGCATCATACATCAGTAAACCAACATTCATTATTGCTTATTTCTAAACGTGACACTAGCGACTTATGATAACTAAAATACGACACAAATGTTATATTTTATTTGATATTTTCAAGCCGAATGGGTCGAGATAGCATGGGTTTCTATATAGTTTCCCTATCCTTCGTCTCTTCTTTACGTGATCATTCGTAGCGGTTTGCGTCCTCACTACTCTACCATCGTATTGATGATGAGCTTGTCGTAGGAAGGGATAGAAGGTTAGTAAAGCAGCGCCCATGGCGGCCGTATAGTGAGATGGACGGTGACCAATTTAAAACAGTGTAGCATTTACTTTTTTAAATAATCATTTTTTGAACCATATTTCGTTGACTTGAATTCAATTTTTTTTTGGATATGAAATATCATTAACTGATGACTATCGTTTTCCTTTCACTACTATTACCAGCATCTATATTTTTACTACTAGATAATCTTAGACTTCTAGCTTGGTACTACTAATCGCATTCATTTTGTTTTAACATATCACTTAACAATTTCAAAATATTACATTTTGTTGAAATTAAATTTTTTTCATAATATTCTTCACGATTATTACTTACACTACCACTGCCATATACATCATAATCTTCTTTGAAATGAAAAAAATTTTCTGTGATTAATTCAAAACCTATTCTTTTATTTTGAATCATTTGATGTTTTTTTACTGAAGCGATTTGAGCTTTTGAAGAGTAGTAAGTATTCCCTTTAGCAGCTTCCAAAAGCATTGTTCGATAAGCTGAAGGCTCCTTCAATTCATCTATGGTTATTTTAATTGGTTCAATGTTTGGTTTTTCGTTAGGTGGGAACATCTCAAAAATATATTTTCCTTCAGAGTACATCGCTTCAGCCATCTGAGTGACCAAGGGAGTACCCCACTGTTGCTCGGAATTAGTTTTTGACAAGCTTCGTTCATTATTAACATAATCTATGACAGCTGCTATGTGTTCACATTTGTCACTCTTCTTATAAACTGTTATGTCTGCATTTCTACCGTGATAATATTAATCGCAGATTCCATGAGGGATCTGCTTATAACATTGAGAGCGTCTCGTATAGTTTGTTTCCATGCTGAGTCGTAGTGTAATGTATCCCTTTTGACGACGATAAGGAGTCATTTCTTAATGCAATATTCAGTTGGTAAAAATTATTATGAGGCAGTCTTCTGCTAACTCTCTAGAGAGTTAAATCTTTGGGCTCGAATCAGAAACGGAAAGTTATCAAATGTTTCAGACAGTGAGGAATAATTGAAGTATTTCGGAATATAGAATAAGAGTATTAACAATGAACATTCTTTATGAGAATCATACGTGTAACAGTGAATATTGTGCAATTTAAATAAATAATAAATATCATAACAAACTTAATTATACAGTGTTACTTTGAATAAGTGAAATAAAACCATAATCAAACCCAGAATATTTCCACGGCATAACAAAATTGGTGGCAGAGGTAGAATTGATGCCGAAGAGACTAGTGAAAAGAAAGGAAGAACAATGAAAACTGCAACTAAACTGTGAGTAAAAAGAAAAGTATTTATGAAACGCAGTTTCATAGATTATCGTGATACAAAAATATCATCAGACGATTCTACATCTTCAGAATCGACATAAGAAAATTCGAATTCAAGCAAAACTGAGAAAAAATTCATGTCATTCGAAGACGCAATATCAAATTTAACAGAAATGATGGAAAAATTCTAAATGGAAGTTAGAACACTTGGACAAGAATTAGCTGAAATAAGGAACGATAACGCACGAAATGCAACAGCCGACGACTTGATAACTGACGATAATACGGATCAAGCCGATATAAATTCCATTGAACAAACAAATAATCCGCGACGATCTTATTCATGCACTCCGAAATAATTTTGGTGAAACGAAATCGTATGATATTGATATCCTTGGAAGAAATCAATGCCAACAGAATAACGATAACATAATCACATACAATAAGAAATTTAACGAAATTCATCCAAATGTTAAACGAGCCATTGACGGTAATCCTGATTTTGATCAAAATCATCGGGAAATTAGTCTTATAAAAGAAGAAAAGCAGGGTTTAGTGCAGTATATTAGAGGTCTTCGATATAACATTAAGATCTTCGTGAAAGCTAGTAAGCCTACAACACTACGCGAAGCTCAAAATTTAGCTCTAGAAACTGAAAGAGAAGAAACAACTACTAGATTCATTCATAAAAAAACCGGTCTGGAACAGAATATAATTATTCTAAAATAAAACGAAACAAAGTATGCCGTTCAAAAACCAAGTAGACCAGCAAATAATAATACATTTGAACAACAAAGACCATTCACTTGTCATAATTGTGGAAGTCCTGAACATTTCATTAGAAATTGCCCTAAGAAAAATCAAAATTTTCCATCCCGCCAAAATCTGACCATACCACCGAATCGAGTAAATTATACGGAATGTACAGGAAATCACGATGTCCTGGAGCAGTTTTCACGATTGAATTAGACAGTCACTACGGAAGAAATTATCATGTCCATCTCTCACATCAAAAAATCAATTCGCACTATTTTATGTGTGATGTTTGAGTCCATCGAATACTGCACTATTCAACAGAGCAATGCAGTGTATTAATACACTATACGCACAATATTGAGCCATCCACGCATGCCTGTTGCGCATCGCACGAGGTGCGCGGTGACCAATTTGCATTAACGCTCTAGGTCATTGACGCATCCTTCGTCTACATCCATCTCACAAGGGAACTACTTCCTACGTCTTCTCCAGTGACGCTCAACGAATGAACATATACATTTAGTGATCATAGAGAAAATTCCAACAAAACGTTTAATTGAACAAATCAAAGTGACTTAACTCATCATAATTGTGAGCAAATCAACCAGCTACACCACCACGTCCAATCAAAAATAGAACGAATTATTGAACATTGTTCTAACGAGAAAAATCAAGTGACCGGCCTGCGTGCTTTACGCCCACGTGGACACAGATACCATTCACCGGCAAATTCACATTTATCACTATTGTTAGATTCAATTTTTATAGTGGTTGTACAAATCAACACCAATTGTGTTTTTTCATCATAATCGACTCATTCTTCATTAACTTGTGTTGCATTCAAACCACTTCATCTTCAATTGATAGATTATACTTATTTTTTCTATTTAAACAAAAACAAATCACCACGTGTATTTATTCCAACACCAAAAATCTTGTGCTCAGATCCAGCAAAATTAACCAACAAATCACAGTCCACTTCCTTATTAGTCTTCTATTAATACCAACTACAATTATTCATTATTCAGAACTTATTAAAACAATGTCAATGGGAATGTGAAGTTACGTTAGACAATATTGATCATATGTTCTCAGTATTTCCTGATCATTTCCCATTAGATGAAGACAGAATTGCTGGACGCTCGTTTCTAGAAAAAGAAGATGCAATTATTTATTTCAAAGAGCGTAAAATAGTATTTAGAGAGAAAAATCCAAAAATTACGAGCGTCACCCCGGATTTGGAAGTTTTAAAAATTAATTATTCAACACAAAGAAGCGAATTATTAAGAGAAAGTACACGAATTGATCATTTTGAATAAGAACAACAAAATAGAAATTTGAAATATAATAGATGAATTCCAGGATGTTTATCATTTACCAGGTGATTCGTTACTATATATCAATTTAATAGAACACAAAATCGAAACAAGTGATGAAATACCAGTAAATAAAAAACAATACCGTTACCCCCCAGCGCAACATAACGTAATACAAGAACAAGTGAGCGAGATGCGCGACAAAAAAATTATACAAGAATCAGAATCACCGTATAATCCTCCCTAGTGGGTTGTTCCAAAAAAGAAAGATGCATCCGGAAAACAGAAATGGAGAGTTATAATTGATTGTAGGAAATTGAATGAAAAAACAAAGAAAGACGCGTATCCTTCACCTAATAAAGAAGAAATCTTGACGAATTGGGTAATACTAGCTATTTTTCAGCTTTTGATTTAGCTAGTGGTTTTCATCAAATACCAATGAAAAAAGAACATCGCGAAAAAACTGCTTTTAGTACACCCCATGGTCATTTCGAGTTCTTGAGAATGTCTTTTGGGTTGAAAAATGAACCCGCTACATTTCAAAGAATGATGGATAATGCATTACGCGATTTGATTGGTAAAGTTTGTTTTGTTTATTTAGACGATGTCGTCATTTATGGCAAGACGATGAAAGAACATAATGATCATTTGTACACATTTGTGGAAAGAATTGAAGATTATGGCCTGAAACTTCAATCAAATGCGAGTATCTTAATCCTGAGTTACAATATCGCGGTCATATTATAACAGAAGAAGGCATTAAACCAAACCCAGAAAAATGCAAATGCGTGTTGGAATTAAGAGACACGGTAGTGTCTCGCGCTAAGTTCACTGCGAAACGAGGTACTACGTACCGTGTGTCTTTACGCGAAGGTCCGAATTTCAAGAGACCACTATGATGAGATCTCATATATGTATAAAATTTAGCGGAAAAATAATGGGCGCAATCGAGAGCTCGTGTCCAAATTATATAATAATACTGATTTTATTTTTTTCCTACATGCCGTACGTATAATGGAAGATATATTGAGTTGAAGTTGAAAACAGTTGATTTTCACGATGAAAAAAATTCAGTCTTGGTCGTCGTCGTCTGTTCGTTGTCCTTATTCAATATGTTTATGGTCTGAGCTTGTCTCTCTTCAATCTGTACTGTAGTATCTTTTTCTTACTCCTGATACCTCCCATCATTTCGCCTTTTATTATTACAAGGTCATGAGAACCTTTTTCAAACACACGTTATATCCATAAGTTTGTCCTTTTTTCTCACTCTACTCTGGCGGTCCACTTTAACACTAATGAATGAATATCATCAAGGAACATAATACAAGAAATAATATTATTATTATTATGTCTCTACTCTATATTTTTCTGCTTTATTTGTAGGTTCCGAAATAAATTTTATTTTAGGAATCACGCAAGAAATTGATTAATGAAACTTTTTTATATTTTTTTTTACATAAATTATTTGTTTTATTGTTTTGAAGAAGCCCGTTGTATTCTTCATACTAATAATTGTATTGTATACTTGGAATATGACGGGGGTGGTGGTGAGTTTGTCTCGTGAAATTTGATCAATATCCAATTGATTGATGATATACTTCTATGTGGTAATTGATGATATTTGTTATTACTTTTATGTTCCTATATTTTATGAGAATTCGGAATTTTGTCTATTTTTCAGAAGAACTTCAAATTACGATAGATTTTTGTATAGATGAATTATATTCATTTTCTAAATGTTTATTGATTATAAATCAGAAAATATCGATTATCTTCAAAAGTTTCAATTTTAATTATTGTACTTGTAGTAAAAAAAGAAGTGATATCAAAAAAGGACAAACTTTTTTTAAAAAAAAAAAAAAAAAAAGGCGCCAAGTTCATGTGTGGCAAAAAAATTGAATTACAATAATTACTTTGCCAAAAGTTTATATGGAAAAGTTACTTTGAAAAAATTACTTTACAAAAAGATTTGATATCAGTCATTTGTTTACCAAGTGCACAATATAAGGTTATACATATACATACATAGACTTACTATGTATCATATATAATTGTTGCGTAACTCAACGCACGATTCATTTTTAATTGTTGAAGATGTCAGCATTGCTCAATGGCAGTCATGTCTGCCACTGAAATGATCAGTGCTGCCATCTTCATATACATATATGTGGGTCCACTCGCCTGGCTACGCGAGCTACCCCAGTCAGCGTGGAATGTTGCAGCAATGTTCCGAACTTGCGCAACATTCCGAACGTTGCTGCAACATTCCTGCAACATTCCAGTAGCAACGTTGCAATATGAATGTTGCAGGAATGTTCCTGGAACATTGCAGCGGCAACATTGCGGACTATGGCCATTTCCTAATTAAATGATCACTTATTATAATTAGTGATGCAATTGCATCGAGTTCTTTGGACTATATGTATATTAAATTTGATGATGGTTATAAGTTTGCCATTTGAGTTTTAGTACAGTTTTGCGAACTGGTTATATATGATGAATATTGAAGGAATTTTTGTCTGAAATATATTTGCATGAATATTGAAGCACTGTATCATAATTATGATATATTTTTATATACTTGCATTCATAATTATTAAACAATATTCCTTCACAAGATATTGAACATTGCTGGGGAATGTTGCTGCAACATTCCTGCAACATTCCTGCAACGTTCCCGCAACATTCATGCAACACTCGTGCAATTATTATACAATATATATGTATGTATGTATGTATATATATATACATATATATGCTTTGCAATATTTCTAACGTACTGAATTGCTCATTAATTGTTGGCCATTTCAGTTTTAGTAAAGTTTTGCGATCTATTACATGAATATTATACAGGGATATTGAAGGAATTTTTTTCTGAAATATATTTGGATGAATATTGCTGCACTGTATCATAATTGTGATATATTTTTATATAATTGCATTCATAATTATTGAACAATTTTCCTAATTAACAAGATATTGAACATTACTAGGGAATGTTGCTGCAACATTCCTGCAACGTTCCCGCAACATTCCTGCAACTTTCCTGCAACGTTCCCGCAACATCTCCGTAACATTCATGCAACACTCGTGCTTTATTATATAATATTCATAATTGCATGAATATTGCAGCACTGTTTCATAATTATTAGAATGTTACATTTTCAACATTCCAATATAGGCAAAATGGATGTGCGTATGTGTCAACATTTGGCACCATAGCATTTTATTGTGCTGGCACGTCACAATCAAGTTTATACTCTCGGAGCATGTGTACTGTGAAAATTGTGGAATCTTTGTGTCGAATTTTCTGCCTGATTATTGAAAAGTTAAGTATAATTTTTACTTGAAATTAAAATATTTTGAATACCAATTAATATTCTTGAAATTTCGAGTGTTCACGATTGTGAGTTAATATTCATCTACGTCCATCGTTTACAAAACCTGAAAAATTTCACTGAGAACTGTTTTTCAACTGTACATAATTTTTAGTTATTTGATGTCTGTTCATATATAATAGAAAAAAAAAGAAACAAACAATAATAAGTGAAAGGTATTATTATTAATAAAACAGAATAAAATCCAAAATATAATTTTTCAATCCTCAATATATTCCTGCAACCTTTCTACAACATTCCTGCAACATTCTAAACGTTGCAGAGAGGCAGACATACGAACGTTGCAGGAATGTTGCAGGAATGTTGCTGCAATGTTTAACGTTGCGGATGTAACATTCCTGCAACGTACCTGCAATATTCCACGCTGGCTGGGACCACGAGGTAACAAGTTGCCATCTTGGTTCAAAATCATTCCAAGTGTGCGCACGTGTTACAAATTTCGTCTCAAAAAAACTCAACGTTTTTTGTTTAATCCACATCATATTAATTATATTGTGTCAGTTACGCAAAATCAATTATTGCATTGCATATGTTTGTTACTCAATTTGGAATTGGGCATTTAGTACCAATTATTCAGTTAGAATTACTAATTAGCATTACTGTGTTCATTAAGTGCATACAACTTAACATTGTACAGTAAGTAATTTTTGTGTGGTGACGCCATATTGGCCATGTGGTGACCCACTGGTTAACATACAATTATTTTTTTTATCACATTTATTATTTGATATTCTTACGTGTTCATAACAAAATTCACAATCAGTGAACCATTTTTTTTGTTGTTCATAAAGTTTCTTTATCAAAAAATCATTCACACACACAACCATTAAAAAAAAGGAGAAAAAATGAGATTACAGTGTGTGAATGGTAGCAAAAAACGTACATTTGTTCGTTTATGAGTTATTATTACCACCCACTAGATTATAACTTTTTTTTTTCATTTGCTCTTACATAAGAGAGACTCATCAAGACCAACAAAACCAGAATAGTTTCATGATTACTACACAATTATATATTATATATTACATATTTGTTATACATTGTATATTATATATTATATTTTATATAATACATAGTAAGTCCATATATAATATATAATATATAATATACAATGTATAACAAATATGCAATGTATAATATATAATATATAATACATAGTAAGTCTATGTATTGTTCAAGATTGATATTAGGTTGGCTACCATGGTGATAGTGCAACCAACTCAATTATTGGAATGAGCATTATGCCTATTCAGTAGTGCACCCTATGAAATGGCGCGAGCCATTTCTAGTGCATTTTCAAATGGTTTTTAGAGTGTCGCCCGGTCAGTGGCGCACTCAATTGACGATGCAACTGCCCATCGGGCATCTTCGGTGCATCTCGACAACGCTCGTGGTCATCACCACGTTCTTACCAGGACAATAGGACGACGCCATTACTATTCAAGCAAGACAACGTGCAACAAGTGTGCCTCGTGTTTTTTGTGTTAAAATCTTACAAATTTACTTTTTCATCTCAACTATTAAATGAACATTTAATTATATTACTTCATCTCATCAAAAGCGTGTGGTGATCAATAATATCATCCACACTCTGTGTGATCACTCTGTGAGTTTCACATAGTACATTTCAACATTTAATTTAATTTGCAATAATAATTAATATAATTATTATTCGCCTCATCTACAAATTATTATCAGTACAATTCATCATCTCATTAAGTGAACATTGTGTTTTTCGTCGCCATAATTTGTGCTTGTGAAAATAAAAAACTCATTTCAATTTTAATTATTGTGCAGTCACACAATTTTTTGCGACTACAACCATCATCCCGGCTCCTTAAAATACAGTCCACTAATAACACCAACAATAAATACGACTTTTTATTACAATGTATGTATATGTTATAGCGGCCACCTTTCCTAAGAAAAGCTAGAATCCGGTATTATTTATTCCCAGCTGGACTTACCGTTATGAAATTATCAATTAACTTTTGTTTTGTCCAAAACTAGGACAAAATATTCAAGGGATGCCACCCTAGTTGATCAATTTGAATAAAAAGTTACTAGATATAACTAGGGAATTTCTCCAGTAACTCGTTGCTTCGCCGAAATGCTAAAAATGAAATAAAAGTGGAAATAATCCTGAAAAGAATGATTCAAATATTCCAAAATAAATGATTCGGTTAACTACGGTTGAATTAATAATAATTTATTTAAACAACAAATTCCAGAAATGAAGAATTTTTCAGCACACGAAATAAGCGTTTGAAATTTACTGAAATATGTATGATAATTATTAAAAAGTGTTTGATAATTGTTTATTACTAATTATTAATTAATATTAATCGTTTGATAGTGATTGATAGTGAAATAATAAATGAATTAATGCCCAATATACTACGGGTCCTTATAATAGCAATTCCGGCGAATCATATAAAAACAAAAAAATGACAATTTATTACTTTTTAATTAATATTCATGAAAAAACAATCTGATCGTTTCTCCGGATCATTAATTATTAATATTTTACCAATATTATTTCTTATGATGCGAATTTTTTATATAATATAACACAACGTCCTTTTTGGAGATCTTCTCTCTCTTTTTATTACGCGTGGAGCCCGTGATGGGTCTACAAATACTGATTTCATACAAACAAATATGATTTAATTACTAATAAAAAATAATCTTAAACTATTGACTTAGCCCTCAAAGATATTGCTGCACTGTTAAACTGCTCAAAAGATATAAGAAGGAAGTGAACAAATATTAACGATGAAGATTGCCCAACAATGGCGTCACTCACCACTTACTATATTTTCAATATAACTTTTTTGTGCAATGCCGTATTTTCACCTTCCACAGCATTCACCAAATCGCACAAGTCTCCATTGACATATAATAGATCTTCTGGTACAATTTTCTTACGTCGTCGTACAATATTTAATTACAATAGTTCCTTTTTCAAATTATACTTTTCCTTCACACACATACAGCTCAACCATACTCTACGATGTCCCTGGGCTAAGTGAAGTCAAAATGGCCGGAGCGCCAGTCTTGGCGGCGTCTTCTTCTTCTAGAACCTTCGGTCGTCTTCTTCACGTCTCCATGCGGCGTTGATTGGCTGCGACAATTCAAATTCAAACATCCGGATCTCTAATTGGCCGGTCGTTGACCCGACGCGGACTCTACCGGGATAAAAATTATAAGGTCCATAATCATTTATCGACTGCAGTATTGAATTATGCAGGTTGGATCATAATTATACGGATGAATTCGGTAGTCCGGTGGCGCCAAGTCGATATTTTTAGATCTGGTAGTATCACCAACCCTCAAAAGTGTCATACATGGCGTATCATTATTGTCCACCATAATAATTGAATGTAGTGTTGGTGTTGTTAATCCAAATTATTATACGGTGATTATCTCGTGATTATTAATTAATAATATGTCCTCCGGATTTTCTTCATCGTGAGTATTATTTTATGACCACTGTAATTTTCCATTCAATAATTCACTTGGCATTCAGTTCACAACTTTCACTCTTATGTTAATGCAGATCTCCGGATATTTATTGAATCTTATTTTGTCTCTTTTCGCACAACACTCTGGAAAACGTCTTATTTGGGTTCATTCAGTTGAACGTATTCCGCGCGATGATGTTCTCCTTTTCCCCAACAGCACGTAATATTGCTGCAACGTTGCAACAATATTGTCACATTGCAGTTGCAATGCAATATTGCAGCAACGTTGGAGCAATATTTCCAGACACGATTGAACATAAAAATTGCCAAGGTGATTTTTTTTCATTGAATAATGTTGCATAATCCATCATAAAAAAAGAATTGGAATGTAAAGTAATAATAAAAAACGTTATGAATATATTTAAAAAAAATTTCGATATTTTCTCCAATTATTATTATAACATATATTTTATATCATGAATATTTATGATATATAATGATGAATATTCAACTTTTTTATATGTAACATCGTGCCGTATTGGCATCACAGAGCAATGAGATTCAGATAGTTTGAAGTAACACATTTTCTTCTTGAATGAAGTAAGTTTCCACCGAGATAATTCGCTTACACGTGAAACTTCGTATTGTGATGTGGTGGCTTTCCACTCATCACATATTTATGTATAAGGATACGTCGCGCTGTGGAGATAAAAATAAATAGTTAATAATAAATAATAAATAATGTACGAATGTATGAATGCATTGAGTGAATGAGAAACAGTACCAACCATCATCAGTGACGAATATCAGGATAATTGGCGAGACATTTAGCCAAATGAACCAACATCCAACCACATGAATAAGCAAGTCCGGATAAATCACCATTGAATAAATGAATTGACTTATTTATATTGTAATAATGAACAACCATCGTTCACAACACCAAATGTTATGAATCACCAACATAACCATACTTTTGTATGTCAACAAATATGCTATTCAGTCGATAAATGGGTCGATAAAGTACTCAAATAAACATTGGTGTGAGCTGTACAAGAGAGATGGCGCCTCGATATTGAGACAAAAATGAAGCCGCCATCATGGAAAATCCGGCGCCAAAGTCGAATCACAAATTAATCGACCAATGAAAAAATCAGCATTTGAAATATAGCCAATCAATTAATTACGCAATACTACAGTAATAATTTGACTAATGTAATATTAATTGAGCAACGTGGTCATGGTTGAACGAGGGCGACGACGGAAGCGGCCATTGATGATTACTTCCACGGAGGACCTCGTGTGTGCAGGTTGTGAGAGCATTGAGTGTGTGAGAATAAAGATTATTATTAATTCGGAAAAGTATTTGTAACGCGTGAATAATTGCGTGCAGTTTAGCGTGAGTGATATTCACCTGATATTGTGGGTGATTCAGTCGTAAAGAGACGAGTACGGAATAATTGTCGTGAGTAATTTTGCTATTAAACGGCTTAGTACGTGATCAATCGATCGTTCGCATTGATTGACACGTGGTGGGCCGCCATTGTCATTAGTATATATTATCGAGCCACAGCGCGACGCGATAATGGTAGATTATAAGTAAGAAATATTAAAATATTATCATATTGTAAATCCGGTTAGTTTTAAGTAATGAGTGATAAGAATTATCATATCGTTAATTGAGAGATATTGTCGTATCGTCGTAGACCGCGACCTAAATTTAATTATTGTTAGAACGTTTTCTTATTATTTGCCATTGAAGGCGTTTTTTTTTCATTTCATTACATTTTTGATTAAACAATAAAATACATAATCGCTTGTTATTGATATTAAATACGTGAGTCAGTTTATTGAATATTAATAGATTCCCCCGAAATCTTAGACCATTGCAGGTCATCGGGGTGGCATCCCTTTTTTGAGGACAACACCAATAACAAGGTAATTTCTGAGTGCGCCCTTGCTTTTGACGAGTCGGCAGGGCGCATCTCACAGTATATATCTAAAATTTTTGATGAACACGGTTGATTATATAATTCGAAAGAAAATTTACATTTGTTTCCGACGAAATAAATTTCATCATATTTTATCTGAATTATATTCAAGACTATAATTACAGTATTATCTTTCAATAATATAGTTATTTCGTACATCTTTGCTATCAATTGTACATGATTTATTCTTTATTACTTTATATTGCAAAAATTCGATGTTGTCTAAATCTACTGTCAATGGTCCATCAACATGTTGATTTTGTAAAACGAACTTATCTGTGAGTAGAGGATTCTTCATCTGTACAAAACCTTTTTGTTCGCCATATCTTCGTGCTAGTTGTTGGATAGGTTTCTCCGGTTTCCTCATCTTTGTTTTGAGAGATGACAAAAAATTTTCAAACGGAAACGAACTAAATTTATCTAGAGGTCCGAAATTTCTCACATCGTTGCATAAATGTAGGAGATTGTGGATATTGTGAGATATAAATTGCTTGCCGTATATAATTTCGAAGTTTTCTACAAAGTTATCCAACAAATCTTCAACATACTTTATGTTGAATTCCTCCTTCACTAATTCTGGACTGACTAGAATCGACACAGCAACATGTAAAGTTAAAAAGTGTACATAGATATTTGTATCTATGATTTGTATCTATGTATCACATGATTTTCCAGAACAATGGGCCCAGTGTATAGTAAAAATTGCCGAAACTCAGTTGCTTTCCAATTTGAAATTTCTGATAACCTTCTTGGTTTTCTTGCGAAATCTGACGGTACTATTTTGCTCATCGAGATTAATTTCTTCGAAATAGTGTCAATAGTATTACCAGAAATTCTAATTGAAAGAAGTCCTTTGAACAGCGGCAGACAAATTTTTTTTACAGCACCTAAACAAATTAGATGCATATAATCTAGAGGAACATTTGTCACTAACCCCACATTCGGTAAGTCTGCTAATATCGTTCGACCTCGATGATATTCGTCATCTGATTGTAGTGCGAAATCTTCATCTGTTCGTAGTCGACTTGGAAATTGTTCATATGGAAAGCAGGTAATCCTATTAATACATGTACTACCCAGACAGCAAAAAATATTGCAGCAATATTGCAGCAATATTACTTTGCAATATTAAATCTTGCAGGAAATATTGCTACAATATTGCTGCAACATTGCTGCAATATTGCTATGTCCGCCTCTTTGTAACTTGCAGGAATATTGTGGGAATATTACACCCAATATTGCAGCAATATTGCACGGATATTGCAGCAATATTGCACGGATATTGCAGCAATATTGCACGAATATTGCACGAATATTGCGAGTGTTGCATGGATATTGCCGGGATATTGCAGGGATATTGCAGGGATATTGCAGGGATATTGCAGTAATATTGCAAGTGTTGCATGGATATTTTTTCAAAAAAATTAACTATCAGTTCAATTAAAGTATTATTATTATTATTAAAAAGTTATACCAGTAATTTGAATTATTCTTCGGGATTAGATTTGACTCTTAATTTATCATAAAAATTTAGATAATCTTGAGGTAGTCACTTCTTCAAAGTTTGTAGATCATCAAATTTTATTTTAGTAATTGATATCGAGTTTTTTTATAAAGAAGTAATAATTATTTGTTTAAGAAATGTATAGAAAATAAAATAAGTGTAGAAAAAAATTGTTAAATACATCAACTATCTCCAGATTTATCATTACTAATGATTGCAGCTTCTTCGCAATCAGCCAAGTCGTGTAATAAATTTTTATTCCGACAAATTCTCGTTTTGGCTTGAGTGAGCCACTTTGCAATGGCATCAACAACTTCCTTCGTGGTCCATTTTTCCTTCCCGATCATTTGAAAAGTTTCTGAAAAATAATAGGAGAAAAATATGACATATCTGGCGATGATGCCACAATATTGACTTCTGGAGAGAGAAACTTACTTTGAAGCAACCTAGCCACTGTCAGCTTACTAAAACATTGTTTCTTGGACCGACCTTGCCAAGTAAATTCCATCGCGATGGTGTCGGCGATCAATCTTGAGCAGACCGCAGACACGGACATACCCAATTTTCCGCAACCGACATTTACTAGGCGATGGACCTGAAAAATAACATTCTAAAACTATTAAAACTCTCAAAAGCAAAAAAAAAAAAAAAAAAACCATTGTATTAGTAACTAGTGTTCAATATTAAATGAAAAGTAACATTCAGCAATACGAAATAAATGAAAAATTTTTGGGGTCACTGCACAACGGTAAAAAAAAAGAGAATAAGAACAGGAGAAGAGAGTAATCCAAAACTCAAGGAATAATAAAAAGTGAATATAGAATTGGTAACAACATTGATACCTCCGTTGGATAAATTTCAACTCCTATCTTCTAATCATTCCTATTTAACAGTTACTCCCAACAAGTTCATATAAACTAATTAATAAAGCTTTGCAGTCAGTCACATGCGGAATCAATATGAAAATATGAAGCATGAATCATTTGGTATTAGAAGTTGAAAAATGAGTAAAAAACTTCTAAATAATCAAATATCTAAGCATGCTCATCAATGGATTTAATAATCATAGAAAGAATAGCTATTAATGTGCATCATTTTTACTTATTTCATCCGTATGTGATCTGGTGCGCTTCCTGCATTGATTAACAGCAGTTCCACTTTTATATGATTCATGTTGGCAATTATTCTGTTTGGACATCATTTTAAAAATATAAAACACATATAATTAATACTATGAAAAAAAATATTAAAATTATTAAAAAACATTATGAAAAAAAGTGAACATACCATTCTGTTATAGAACGATTGATTTTTCAGTTTTCTTTCAAAGGATATTAAGTCGCTTTGTGACTGGATGAGTGGAAACTTATTTTCGAATTCATCTTCTGACGTTTCTTCATTCCGTTGTTCAATAGAGGATGACTTCGCTGCAGTCATCTGATCAATTTTGTTATGGAGATCTTTAACCTCCATACATAGACCTGTTAGCGTTTTCATTACAAATCTGCGAAAACCTGATTAACAAAAAGTTAGTATTTGTATAATTTGTTATATTTATTAGGGTGGCCCAAATGAAACTTTGAATTATTTTTTCTTTTACTATATTGAAAATACTGTTCAAGGTGACCAAAAAATGAGCGTGTGAAAAGAGGAGCCCACCCTAATATTTATATTGACTTTTTTGTTTATTTACCTGATTCAGAAATATCATGATTAACCTCGCTGTCGCCTCCAATACTTGTAGTAGCAACATTTCCTCCGGTACTTCCATGAGTAATAGTTTTTTCATGAACTGAAAATCGTTGGCAATACATGGATCAAACTACAGTCATTACGGATGTCTTTTTATCTTGATACTTACATTGTGTACGTTTTGAAGTACTGGGATGTGTATTTTTTCCATCTTGTATACTGGTACGTGCTGGTGTTGATGAATAGAATAGAGGTGGTGTTGGTAGCATTAGGTTGTCGGCAGTTTTATTTTTAGTGATTGTGATTTTGTGTTTCCTCGGAACATTTCTGTCGTTCGTCGGTTCGCTTGAGTTTTCATCAGACGAGATTGTTTTCTTTGCTCGTTTTCTCCGCTGCTTCTTCAACTTCATCGCCAACTCATTATCTGATAGCTCATCAGATTCAATGAGACATGATGTCTCCTCAGCCTCAACGAGTTTTTCCTTGGCCCTAAACCAATCATCTACAAAATAAAATATTATAATGTAAAAGTCAATGAAACACATTAATATAGATTTTAGTTGTGCCGACACATACCAGTAGATCCAAAACAACGTTCAACTTTGCAAAGGATCCAATTTTCTACATCTTCAGGTAAATTAGCAGCTTTTATCAATTTCTCTAATGTATTTAGTGATTTAATATGGCTTGGCCACAAACTTTCATCTTTCATCTCATTCAACCAGCAGGTTGGAATAATTTGTAATCCGTCCTCAAATTGAGCGATTGTATATTTTTTTTTTAGATTTGTATTCATCATATACCTGAAAAAAAGTCATGAAGAATGATAAAAAATATTTATGTCTACTTCTACATAGTAATTTCACGTCAATTTACATTTTGTACTCACCGTTTTTCTATGAAAACACTAAACAAATATTTTTTTGGTTTCTGGACACGTGTTTAATGCAGTGGGTTATGAGGTTATATAAAATCATGTATTTTTAATTACACACTTCCATATATTATAATACCATCACTCAAATGTTGAACAGTGAAGTTCAGTGCGTTGCACGTAATTAAATTATTATATATAGAATCACGTTGTGATGTTCATTAATTTACTGTAATTAATAATTGTAACAGCAAGAAAAAGCACGTTGTACTCATAGAAGCCGGTATACTATTGCTATAGCAATAAGTATCGATTCTCTATCATAGAGAAGATAGAGAGAGACGGCTAGCGATGCGTCGTCGACAATAATGCATGTGCATGTGAGTCTCGCGCAGTCGACAAGCCTGTGTGAGTAGACGCACAACTGCACTGCAATCGCCAGTGCCGCATCTTCAAAAATTAATTTGAACGCTAAAAATATACATATATTAACTTGGTAAGCACTGTTAAAGTGAAGTGCCATATTAATCGTGAATGTAAAGGATTTTGAAACAGATAGTAAAAGTGTTTTTTCATAATAGACGATATGGAGCAAAGACGGAAATATTTTGGTGACTGTTCGAGCAGACATCAAAGGAGAGTAATTCGACAAAATATTATTAGTATATTTAACACGAATGCTTCCGCTGCAACGAGAGATTTATCAATTTTCGATACCAGAGAAAATGGAAGTGATGAGAACGTCGTCAATATTAATATAAATAATATTGAATTCAATAATGCAAATAACTGTATGGAAGAAACTATAGAAATAATTGAAAATATACAGAGTGATGAAGTGGATGTAAATGCATTGCATGAGAACTCAAATCATCGTAATCTTGCCGAAGACCTCGAATGTGAAAACGATTCTTTAGATGAAAATAATCTGAATGGAGAAATTTCATCCGATGAAGAAAGTGTAGATTACCTATTAGAAGACGAATTACGAGAATGGGCTCGACGCAACAAGTCAGTCACTCATACAGCAATTGATGATCTGTTGAAAGTGTTATTAAGGAATTTCCCTGGTTGTGGATTACCAAAAACTGCTAAAACTCTACTTGGAACGACTCAAATGACAAACACAATGCCTATTCAGGGTGGAGAATATGTGCACATGGGATTGGGACCAGTTATAACAGCCTTTATGGATGAATATAGTAAAGCTAAGCTCGTCGTGAATTATTTAAAGTTATCATTGAATGTCGATGGTTTACCTTTATCAAGATCATCTAACAAATGTTTATGGCCAATTCTAATATCAGATGATATAATGAAATCCATTCAAATGGTTGGAATTTTTTATGGTAGAGGAAAACCAAGATTTGCAAATGAATTTATGGCTTCGTTTGTGGACGAAATGACGGCAGTTGTGCGAAACGGATTCATATATAACGACAAAACAATAACAGTGACCCTCGATAAGATTATTTGCGATGTACCAGCCAAAGCTTTTTTATTGAATACTAAAGGCCATACTGGTTATTCCAGCTGCTCCAAGTGTACAATTGTCGGACGAACGATTTCTGGAACGACGTGTTTCCCTTATGAAGATCCTCCTAGTCCACCAAGAACTGATGAAGATTTTTACTTACAGCGTGATAGAAATTATCATCATGGCGAAACAATTTTAAAAAAAATACCAAACCTAGGTTTGGTTTCAAATGTAACACTCGATTACATGCATTTATTATGTTTGGGTGTTATGAAAAAACTGTTGTTGCTATGGATTATAGGTCCAATTCCATTTAAATTGGGAAGAGTTGCTATTGAGCAAATATCGCAAAGGATGTGTACGTATAAACAAACTACTCCAAGAGAATTTAACCGGAAACCGAGAAGTCTTTCAGAAATAAAATTTTGGAAAGCAACTGAGTTTCGGCAATTCTTGTTGTATACAGGACCTCTTGCATTAAAATCAATACTAGACCAGGAGAAATATGAGCACTTTTTATCTTTTCATGTTGCGATATCCATTCTTACAAACCCTAAGCTACTGATGGATGAAAATAATATTGAATACTCTGAGCAGTTAATAAAATACTTCGTAAGGAAATTCGAAAATTTATACGGGAAACAATATATTTCACATAATGTTCATAATCTGCTTCATCTCACTGGAGAAGTAAGGAGATATGGGGTGCTAAATAATTTCAGCGCTTTTCATTTTGAAAATTACTTGGGTGGTCTAAAACGGTTAGTAAGAAAAGGAGAAAGACCATTGCAACAGATAGCTCGCCGGTTGAGCGAAAAATATATGATTCATTTGGGACAAGGGATTCAACTTCACAATTGCAAACTTCTGCGGGAGCATCTTGGTGGACCCTTATTAGATCATTTTTGTGGGCAGCGATTTGTGCAGTATAAATCTATACGAAGTAATGGTCTTTACTTGAACTGTGATAATTTTTGTGAAAGTTTTGTGATGTTGGAAGATAAAATGATTTATCAAGTGCAGAATATTGTAAAAATGTTACCAGACCAAATTCACTTCATCATAAAACGTTTTAAAATAATCGATACTATATACGAGAAACCATGCTCTTCTGCTATGTTATCTATGTTTGTGATAACAAAAGATGAGCACCATGCCCTGAAGACATGTCTCAAGTCGAATATTATTTATAAAATATGGGTAATACCAAAGTCGCACAGAGAGTACTTTGCAATGGGATTATGTCATTCATTAAATGGACATGTCCAAACTATTTGAATGAAATTTTTTTATGTAAATGCTACATGTAGTGAAGACAGTAAATGTATTTATGAATAATAAAAATTTTCATTCTTGATATCATCGTTTCACTTTTTATTTATTTACGAGTCAAGTTAAAATTTTTTTGCAGCAATATTGCAGGGATATTGCATGAATATTGCGAGTGTCGCATGGATATTGCAGGGATATTGCAGGAATATATTTAATATTGTCTTAAGTCTACATAATTGATTCGACACATTAAATGTAATTACATGATGTATTTATTTCAATTTTCTTAATTCTCACTTCCATATTTTGTTAATTTATTTCATATAACAATATTGAATGTCATTTAAGCCTCATTAAATTTATATAATTAAAAAACAAATGAATCTTTAACACGACTTATTCTTATTCACTGAAATATTGCAGGGATGTTGCTGCAATATTCACATTGCAATATTGCCACTGGAATATTGCTGCAATATTCACATTGCAATATTGCTACTGGAATGTTGCAGGAATATTGCTGCAATATTCACATTGCAATATTGCTACTGGAATGTTGCAGGAATATTGCTGCAATATTCACATTGCAATATTGCCACTGGAATGTTGCAGGAATATTGCTGCAATATTCACATTGCAATATTGCCACTGGAATGTTGCAGGAATATTGCTGCAATATTTGGAATATTGAGCAAGGTTCGCAACATTGCTGCAATATTGCTGCAATATTTCATGCTGTCTGGGTAGCTATCGTATACTTTGAGCAACTATAAAATCCGGTATGATATTTGGTAGACAAAATAAAAGCTTTCGCAGGAGCATCGCAGATGATTGTGGATAGAGTTACGCCTATTTTTCAGTTGCCACAAAAATATTCTTGATCAAATATAAGTCGTAGTTCCTCTACAAATTTCTTCAAATAATTATTCGCTGATGCAGGTTTTTTTTCCCATAATAAACACCGACCATTGCAACAGCTGTTGTCTTTTTGTCTGAAATTAGTATAGGCCAAAATGAGTTTGTTGAAGATCTTGATATTGGCAGTCCATCAACATTTAGCGACAATTCTATATCATTAACATCTGCGTCTGCATATTTTCGCGTAATGGATTGTAGAGCGTCGTCCACTCCAAAATGTAAATATTCTCCTTCATCCATTTTCACAATTTTGCATTGTCTTGGGGTATTTAGTAGAGTTCTTGCGTCTACGAGTAGTGAGCGATTTGGAATATTTCGTTTCAATATATTTATCAACTCATTTATTGCGTTATGGCGAATATTGTATTTGAAAGCCCATTGCGAGAGATCGAACAATAATTGTTCGCCATCATCTGCTGGGTTCTCTTCATGTAATGCAGTACAATCATGATCAGCATTCGTATCAGAGTTATCAGAATCTGCACATCTTTCATTGTGAGAATTACGACTCGCCGCTTCATCATCAGTGTCGTCCCCAAAAATTGTTCTTGTGAGATCTAATTCATAATCAGAATCCGATTGGCAATCGTAATTAACATTATTTCTGTTTTCTGTGTTTCCGAAACTCTGTACACTTATGTCAGCAATGTCATTTGTTTATTGCAATGTATTTTTTCATCTCTTCCAATATCGCCTCGAGAAAGAACCACAGATCTGAGACAAGTTGAGATTCGATGTACGTGCTGCTCCACTTCATTTTGAATAATCCTATTTTGGTGCCTTTGAGAATAGGTATGAAACTCCTTTCTTTTATGCATTTTATCTGAAAGAAATAATCATTACAGTAAATATCGAAGTAATAATATAACATTAATTCTATGAGCAAGATACCAAACATTTACTTTTCAGAATAGATGCACTAGTACAGCTGGCCTCGGCGTGGATCAGTTTTTCGGAGGCTTCTTCATAAGTATCTGTGAAGGTTATTGGAAACATTTTTGTTTTTTAACAATTTTTTCAATCATAAAATCATCGGTAATTTTATATACATACCAAACGAAGAGAAACATTCTTCAATTTCATAGGATGGCCATTGTTCGTTGATTCCAAGCATCAGTTCTTCAACTATTGCAATCTGTAGTGACACTGTTGAGGTTATATGGTCAGGCCACACGACCCTTTTTCTGTTTTCGGTAATCCAGCATGATGGAATGATGCGATATTGCCCGTTAACATTTACAACAAAAAACTTATTGAGGATTGGGAACATTATAACGAAATTGAATCAAATTAAACAAGTTTTCTCTGCGTTTCACAATTCGTTTGGGGATTTTACTGTCTCTGTGCTTAGTGTGTTTCAAATAGGAATGAAACAGAATATCGCGGCTTTTCGCGAATGCAAAACTGCCGAATCAAAATTTCCATTTTGATGGTAAAAGATACTGTTACCATAGGAGTTTTTTGAGCATAGGCTATTGGGGTCCCCATTAGCCTGCAAGTGCACGCTAGGTGCCTGCCTCGTGTAATAACACAGTGGGCCACTCAGTGGAAGCCAAACGTCACCTCGAACTAAATATATAAACACAATTGAATCAGAGGTTAGTAATGTTAGTATTAGAATGATTTCAATGTAGCAGTATGAGATCGCCGCTTTCTTATATGAATAAAGTGATTTATTTATAATAAGGGTAAAATATGTATGTTGTTTATTATGTGAAATAGAATTATTTATACTAAAAGATTTATATTTTCTATTAATTGAGGTTACATAATTTTATTTATTTTTGTTGTTGCTAGAGCAAAATGGGAATGAGAATTTTTTGCCATAACCTCAATCGTTGTGTAAATAATTGTACACAAATGGTGAATTGTTGTCAGTCATCTAATCAAAAAATTCATGCTGTTTGTGCAAAAATAGATGATTAATTTCAATCAAGATTCTGATGAGTATCATTGTACTCCAATGACATTCCAAAAAGTGTTGGCATTCATATCAGTATTTTATTAATTTGAATGAAAATATGAAATTGAATTTGATATTAAAATTTTTATTTTATAGAGAGTCAGGCTGAACGTGAGAAAATTGAAATTGAAAATATGCGAGAGCATCAAATTCATGCTAATCCTGTGAGTCAAGAAATATTAGCAGCACCAGAAACATTAAAAGCTGTTTCAAAAAAAACCAATTATTGTTCCCAGACCATTTAAATTATCAGGTAAACCTAAACCAACGTCAGTTTCTTCATCAGTTTCATCCTCGGCATCAACATCTCATCATCATCATCATCATCATCATATGGTTATCAATCGATCTAAACGTGTGATGACACTGACACCCAGTGAAGACAGTCAAACATTGGAAAATCAAGAAATTCTTAATTTTGGTATTCCAGTTGTGGATAAAATTAATAATGCACGACCTGATTCAAAGAAAAAGACAACTAGACCCCAGCCATTCCCACTTGTGGAACGTCATAAGGAATTTTTGAATAAAAAGAAGAAAAATTGAAAAAATTACAGAGCGAACAAGCGAAAAAATTGAAATATGAATTTCATGCACGACCAGTGCCGGCTGCTGTTAAGAAACAATCTAGTGCTGAATTGACAAAGGAAAAATTACATAAAGCCACAGTATCTCATGTACAATTGGCGCCATTTAGTTTTAAAGGTAGAGATAAAATGGTGGCGAAAAAGAAAGAAGAATTAAGAATTAAAATTCAAGAAGAGGAACGAAAAACACATGTTTTTCATGCTAATCCAGCACCAACATTCAGACCAGTTGCCGTTCGATCAGTATCAAGGGAGAATATCAAGATTGAATCGAAAACTAAATCGGCAGAAAATTTACGAACTGATGGGAAAATAAATTATGGAGGAAAAAATGATAAATTTGTGGGTATGATTTGCGGTAAATTCACAGAGAATCTTAAATTAACTGCGAAAATTGATACACGAAATACATTAATAGATAATTTGAAGCCTATTCGACGTATTAATTCGTGTAATAATATAAGAAATATATCAAATGATATAAAACCACGAAAAAGTTCGGTCGGACAAAAGTAGTGATATTGGTAGCGTTCTGGATACAAATTTAAATAATCGCGCTATAACACGGCATATTTAAGCTCAGTCGGTAACTCAGAGTTCTACATGTCCGATCATAGGTTTTATGTTATCGATCAATATGGTTTTTCAACTATAGTATGGTGTTTTTAACATGCTACATTCGAAAAATGGTTTCTATAGTACGTTCAAATAATAAACAAAATGGATCCTATAGTACATTCGAATAATAAACAAAATGGATCCTATAGTATGATGTTTTTAACATGCTATAGTACATTCGAATAATAAACAAAATGGTTCCTTCGAATAATAAACAAAATGGATCCTATAGTACTACACATTATCATTCATGATCGATTTTTACAGGGGAAACAATGTGGTTGATTCTCATGTATGACATATTATATTTTTTACATGGGAAACATAACGTCTAATTCTCATGTACTATCGATAGAATTCATGATCCACCAATGCGCATGTACTATCGATAGAATTCATGATCCACCAATGCGCATGCGTCAATTTCAACGCAAAAATATTATGAACACATTTCAATAAAATGTTTGATGAAAAACTATAATATTTATTCACACAACTATATTAAAAAGTGGTGGGGATGATTGTATAAATGATCAAAATATTCAAACATACTGTTCAGTGTCTTCAAGAGAGTATCAAGGTACGCGCGCAAAATTCAAAATGGAGGTCATAGTGGATATGCAAGGATTCAAATGGAGAAATAATGAATTTATCGTCAAAGAGTTTGCAATGATACAGCTTGATAACAAAGATGATCATGGAACACGTATATTATTCAAACCACCATGCAAGTGGGATGATTTACCAAAACAATATAAAGCAACAAATTCTTGGCTGATACGCAATTACCATGGGATATTTTGGGATGATGGTGATATACCATATGAAAAATTGCGTGATATTCTAGAGATCATATTGAAGGATGCGGATTATATCTATGTCAAAGGTGTTGAGAAGAAAGAATGGTTGCACAATATAATTGGATATACACAGAAAAAAATTATAAATATTGAAAAATGTTCATCATTGAAAAATGTGTATGGATCTGATTGTAATTATCATACATTTGAGAATATCATAGGCTTCCATTGTGCACATGAAAATGTTAAACAATTGAAAAGTTGGTTAGAAGAAAAAATAAATTGATAGAAAAAATTAATTATATCTTTGAAAATTATTAAATAAAAAAATATTAATCAAAAGAATATGTATTATAATTTAAACCTCATTATAATTATCCTAATAACCCTATATTATCCCTTAAATTGTTATTTCCATTATTCGCTAACGGGTGCGAAAAAAGGTTAACAGGTAGCATTGTCATGGCACGCGCCACTTCATTCAAATATAGATAACAAAGGAATATCAGTAGCATCACCTTGAAATATACCTATATATTGGAGACATTAAAGGAGGTAATAAGCGTGCGCATCATCCCTCGTAATGCCCAAATCTTATTGGGCATGAGCCCTCTGTCACGCGACCTCCCCCGATGACGTCAATCATTTTTTTTTTTTTCAAAGACAAAGCACAAAGCTTCTTCTCATTATTTCTGGAAATCATTATGCAGTGAGCATCGAGTTTTCAGTAATACAGAAAATTTTCTAATAAAAAATAATTTATCAAAGTAGAAAAAAAATGTAAGTACAAATAATTATTATCATTTGATTTTTTTCTGAAAACTGAATGATATTAAATAATCTTATTCAATTAAAAAAATTTTTTTCTATTCATTAACCTATTTTGCATTTGATATATGTTCTATGCAGTAAATGATTATATTTAAAAAAAATCTTTCATTTTTTCAATTTATTTCAAAATTTTTCAATTTATTTCAAAATTTTTTTATTTACAGAAAAATTTCTATTATTATCAATTATTTTCAATCTATCTATTCTTTTTCTATTTTAAAAAAACTTAAACAATTTTTTAATTATTCGAAAATATTTTTTTCTAATCTTATTATTTTCAAGTCTCATTTTTCTTTTTTCATAAAATAACCTAAAACAATTTTTTAAAATAAACTTCTCAAATATTCTTTGCTAGTTATATCTATTATTTTCAAGGATAAAAAAAAAAATCATTATATATTTTTTAATTTTATCAATAATTTCATATAAAAAAATTTTTTTTTTCAGCATGAATTTTGCAGCTGAATTAAAATTTAATATTCATATTCCAATGGAATGGATAACTATTGATACCTCATATGAGGATATCATAGAAATTATATTGAAAATGACGGCTGAATATGCTGAGCGTACCGGAACACACACAGGATGTGTGATCAATTTAAATAATATAGAAGCAATTTTATTAATAGATATAACCAACAGGATGTGGTGGTATCGCCGAATACTGTTAGAGGATGATCCTCGTCCACAAACAGTACATTATTTTCCACCAATTGCACCACCAGAGTTAGAAGAAGAGTGGTGGGTTTGGGGTATTAATGATGATGAAAATAATGGAAATGAAAATAATTATAATGATAATGATGATGAAAATAATTATAATGATAATAATGATGATGAAAATAATTATAATGAAAATAATGATGATGAAAATAATTATAATGATGATGAAAATAATTATAATGAAAATGATAATAATGAAAATGATAATAATAATGATAATAATAATGATGATGATGTTGAAATGATTTTACATTTTTTACAAAATTGGTGTGATGATGATGATTTTACTTATCTATTAAAATAAAATTTTTTCCTGAACATAAAAAAAAAAATGATGATATTGAAATGATTTTACATTTTTTACAAAATTGGTGTGATGATGATGATGATTTTACTTATCTATTAAAATAAAATTTTTTCCTGAACATAAAAAAATGTGTACAATTTTTTAATTCCCCTAACATTGATCCCTAAATAATACTATTCAAATGAAAATAAAATCTTTCATATATAAAATTGAAAAATGTGAACAAATTTCTTTATCATTGAACCTCAAACAAATAAATTAAAACAAAAATGTAATCATTTAACCCCAGACGAAATAAAATATTTCCACAAATCCGTAATGAAAATAGTAAAGGTTAGATGTATATATGTAAAATAAAAGGTACATGATTAATAAGTTATAACTTTTTATTACATTCAAATCATACAAAAATACTTATACTAATTATTCTATCGTTAACTTAATTCTTCAACTAGTTGTTCCACGCATAAATATTTTAAACTAATTTTCTAACAATACCGCTTATAGGTTTATATTCAACAATACGATCATGTAACATTAAACAATAAGCTGTGGTTTGTGCAGGAAAATCATTGGCAGATTCAATTTCAATTCGTACATCCACTGGTCCTGATTTCAAATTTTCATTTTGTTTTGAACAATCAATCACTATAAGTGGTGCATGTGATACAAACTTAGATTTTGTTAACATAGGATTTGATTCTTTACCATAATATGATGATTGAAAATTTGTATACATTTCATATAATAATGCGTATTGATTTTTATCAAAGTCTAAATTCAAATTTCCATAAGGATAAGATTGTGAATTAAGAAATACTTTTACATCTCTCAATTTACAATGATCAAAATGACTGGCATTCTTAGTTACATTATTTTTTCTCATAGTTTGAAATCCTAGTATGATATAACGTGGTTTTTCCAATTGTGTTGTAGTTTTGACAACCCATACATTTTTTGTAGATGTTGGAAGTAATGGATATTCATATAATTCCCATGCACGAAAACTCATTGAAATGGATGGATCTTTAGCTATGTAATTGAGCAATTGAATTTTTTGTATGTCTGAGACTTTTACATATGGTATCATCCATTCAATTTTCTGAAGAGTGAGCTTCACATCTTCTACTACAGTTTGAACAATAGCATTTGAATCTGTATTCGCTCTAGTGAGAATTAATTCATGTTTAGCATTCACAATAACTTTCTGATAATCTTCAGCGAATCCCAACAATAAATTCAATGGAATACATATATCAAAATATCCATTGGCATCAATTATTTTATCATTATCTTGAGTTAACCATCCTGCATTCTCTAATAGATAATTCTGTCCTGAGCATAAGGAAACATATCCTTTCATAAGAGATGTTATTCCAACATTTTTATTTCGATCAATTTCAACAGCATTTAATTCATAACGTATTTCCTCAAATAGATGAAATATGGCAAGGTTTACTAGTGATGTAGTTGCGACTGCAGCATCATCACCCTTAGTCAATCGTCCACAGATATGTAATGAGCTTTTGCTTGGTAATAAACATAAGTCTTGATGTTGTACAGCAATACGAATTTCATCATTGTTGTTGAATGTTGACGATGCATATGGCTGATGTGCATGAATTTCATAATGTGCAATAGATTCATCGAATACAATTGCTTTTTGAATATTTAAGATTTGCGCCATGGTATTAGACATACAAAACAAAAACAACACACTTTTATTGTTTCCCACGTAGTTTCAATCCCAGATTTTTCAGCAGTTGAATGTTCTGAGGTGTTAGCTGTTTGTGTGGTACGTGATGACTGATCCTTTTTCGACATGTTGACTTGCTTTTATAACTCCCACCACTATGAACTATTGATGGTTGAATGCTTGTATCATATACAATACCCATCACTTTATTGACTTTATGTGTAATCTAATAGTTATGATTTCACCACGAAAATTTACAAGTTCACCGTCTTGATCAACTATTCTTAGTTGTAAATGTTGTATTGACTGAACAGTGATTGGCATGTAAATGACATGAGATGGTACTTCAACGATCTTATATCCTGGTGGGACAGTTGGGAAAAATTCATGTATTGTATGTACTCGATGACCATTAATATAAGCCCCAGTGGTGATATTACATTCAACACGAAGTGCATTAACTTTAAGTATTGTCACTGGCAAGTCAGACTTATGGATACTGCCTGATTCAAGTATACGAGCTTTAAATCCCAATAATCGTCCAATAGAATCTTCAGGTATAAAATTTACAGAAACATTACACTGAATCTCACAACATAATTCATTGTTATTAGGCTTGAGTGTGAATTGTATGTTTGGTAATGCTTTTTGCACATAACTCTCAATATCTTCAATTTCATAGCTACCAGTGGGTATAATCATTATATCATCACCATTGTCTCCAATTAGATATAACTTATTATTACTCTCATCAACATTAGGAATTGAATTAAAAGTTAGCAATTCAATAAGTCCCAACATATATGTTTTATGTGGTGAGAGTTCAATTGATGGAAAATATTGAGCTTCCAATACCGAGGATCTCCCCGTTAAAGTTAATGTCAACGAATCATCCATGACTGATATTAATTCACTATATCATCATGTTTTTATAGTTGCTGAGTTAAAAATTTCAAACATAGATGACCACATATTACAGTATTATAGTCTTGATATCTATTATGATTATATTTCACCCTACCAACATCGAGATAATCCATTAGTTCTTTAGGAGGTTGTAAATCACCGAAACTATCAAAGTATGTAACATCTTTATTCTTTTTCATATATGCTACCCAGTGAGTGCCAGGTCCATTTTTATCATCAAGGTTGATAATAGCAGATTCATTTTTCCATGGACCTGATTCTGGTAGATTATTCCTCATGAATATTCCACGAAAATGTGGAATTTTCATAATTTTAGCATACTTCATGAGATCAGCATCGGTTAATGCTCGATGTGGTAGGTTTATAAGTTTTTTGCAGGATTCAAGTAAAGACCTAAACCTTTTTTATATGGTTTTAAATACATTCCTTTGCCTAAAGCAATAGATTCCATCGTTTCATTGTGACGTTTATTCTCCATTAATTCACGTTTTGCTGCACTTGCATCATTCACAGCTTTAGCTATGCCAGCAGCACCACCAGCTAAAGCACCGGCAGCACTTAAACCAGCAAAAATTGGTAGGAGGAAAGGTAAAATACCTCCTGTTTTCATTGGTACTGGTAATATACGTGGTGGGGCACCCACTTTACTTTTACCACCAGCTTTCTTCACAGCAGCTCGTGCACCATTCAATGCTGACTTGAAAATATCTTGATTTGAATGCATTGAATTTTTTGCTTCTTTCATAATTTCCTTGAAAGATATTGCAGGTTTTTTCTTTTTACGTGCAGGAGTAACTTTTCTCCTCTTCATACCAGCACCCAGTTTAGATTTTACATTCATTATATTCGTCACAGCTAAAGCTGCAGCTTTTTCACCAAAATTAGCGTCTTTAGCAACAATACGTGCTGATGCTTTTTTAGCTAATATTCTATCAGCTTTATTTCGTTCAATGATTTTATCAGGATTTTGAGAGTATGCAATATCGTGATCTTTGCATGCAGCATCAAGGGGATTGATCCCTGAATCACCACGTGCTAGCCTCTTTGATAATTTAGTACCGGGACCACAATATTGATATCCTGGTATATGTACCTCAAAAGGTAGTTTGTTAATAATATTGTTGATTAAACCTTTACCGCGAATGGAACGTGGTGCCATGTGAATGCAATGACAGTCTTCAAGTAACTACTGAAATCATTCCATTAGCATAGATATATAAGCAATCATCTATCCATATAAACATTCAGTTGTAACCATCATGGAGTGTGAGAAACAGTTATCCACAGTTAAGTTCAACAAGCAGAAAATTACATTACCTATAATGAATTTTGATAATGAAATTCCTCATCAAAAAATAGAGAAACGACATGGTGAATTATTACCAAATAGTATGAGAGCTATTTTTTGTGGTCCATCAAATTGCGGTAAAACGAATGCACTTCTAGCACTCATTACTCATCCTAATGGTTTGAGATTTGAAAATATTTATGTTTATTCAAAATCATTGAATCAACCAAAGTATAAATACTTGGAAAATATATTAAAACCTGTAGAGGGTGTTGAATATTTTCCATTTAGTGATCATGAGAAGGTAGTTACACCTGAAGAGGTACGACCAAATTCTATCATGATTTTTGATGACGTGGCTTGTGAGAAGCAAGATAATATTAGAGCTTTTTTCTGTATGGGTCGACATAGAGATGTTGATTCATTTTATCTATGTCAAACATATACACGTATACCAAAACATTTGATACGTGATAATGTAAATTTGTTAGTGTTATTCAAGCAGGATGAAATGAATCTCAAACATGTTTATGATGATCATGTTAATACTGATATGACATATAAAGAGTTCAGAGGTATATGTTTATCATGTTGGAATGATGATAAATATAGTTTCATAGTTATTGACAAAGATAGTAACATTAATTCAGGAAGATATAGAAAAGGTTTTGATTGCTTTATAAGTAAATGAAATGTTTAAGATATTACAGTTCTATTGTAAACTTAAATGCGTCAACATGGCTGCTTCAAACATCGATACATTAACGCAAATAGTAAAAGCAAGTGATGCAATACGTTATAAGCATAGAATGATAAAGCATGGAAAAGAAATATCAGAACAGATTATGAAGGATGCTTTTAAACCTATTGTGCAACCATTGGAAAATTTAGTAACAACATCCAATCAGATGAAGCAAGAAATAAAAGATGAATTGGCTGATATTCGTATAAAGAATGAACCAGATCAATCGTTTGCAACTGCTATGAATTATGATGAAGAAGGAACATTATTTGATAATAATGATACTATTAAACAATTCGAACATGATGAAATTACATCTCAAAGTTCACCTTTAAAGCATGAAGATAATTTATCATTATACATGAAAATGCTCATGGGTAAACATAGTAATAGTAAATTAGATGTTAGATTTGGTGTACGCAAGACAACTAATAATCAATTAAAAATTGGTGATACCAATATTGAATTCAATGATAATATTATAAGTGTTGGTAATGAACGTTTTCAACAAACTCCTGGATTAATTGAATTATTATTCACTAAATCACCAAATGAATCAATCATAAGTGATAAAGATAAAGAAAATTATATGAATATCATTAAATCAACAAATGCGCTCTATAAACGCTATGATCCTGATGGTAGTCTCATGATAGATAAGAGTTTGAAATATAAGCAATATATTGAAAAAAATATTAAACAGAAATCTGGAAGAGCACTTCCTTACTATAAAATAGCTAAAAGAAGAAGTAAACCTTTGGATTATGTATACTGGGATGATCCTAATGAACTTGTTGATCGCTTACGATTACTTTTAGCATCTCAATCTGCGGGCAACCCAAGTCATACAAATGAAATAATTTCCATTATCGAAGAATTACGTGAAGCGAAAATTATATATTAATGATAATTTCATAAAGTTTATCATTTATACCTCGATAGTTGAAGTAACAAGATGAGTGTTGATATATTTGGACGAAAGTTAGTGAAAAGTAATGCAAAATCAGATCGTGGACCTCCTGGTTATGGTTTCAAGATTACATCTGATGGACAATATGATATGGATGATAAAAGACTATGTAACATTGCAGATCCTCTGCATGATAATGATGATGTACCTATGAAGATTGTAAAAAGTTACATACGAAAAGAAATTGATGACTTGAATCAAACTTTATTTATTTTACGTCATGATATTATTGAATGCAATGATCTTATAACAAATTATAAAATGAATATGCGTAACACAGTCAATAGTTACCGTGAAAATATAGAAAAGGAACTATCTAAACAGATAAATCTCATTTCTAAACTGACTTCTGAACTAGCTGCAGTGAATGAAGCATGTAAAAATAATACCAAAACATTAAACGATTTCAGAACAAATATTATTGAAAATAATATTAAGAAACTATTAGAATCTGTTAACAAATAATTATGATGAAAGTAGTGATAGTTGATGAATTACATAAGCCTGCTCGTGTCAATTATAAACGTCGTCATGTTGAAATGAGAGGATTAGATGAAACATGGCAAGCTGATCTTGTTGATATGTCAGCTTATGCAAATAAAAATAATGGTTTCAAATATTTGTTAACTGTAATTGATATTTTTTCAAAATATGCATGGGCAGTACCATTGAAAACCAAAAATGGGAAAGATGTTACAAAAGCAATGAAATCTATCATAAAAACTTCACGTAAACCTGAAAAATTACATGTTGATCGTGGTAAAGAATTTTATAATAAAGAATTTAAGATGCTCATGAAACATTACAATATTCAATTATATTCAACATTCACAAACTTGAAAGCTTCAATATGTGAACGTTTTAATCGTACACTTAAAAATAAAATGTGGAAACAATTCAGTCTTCAAGGAACATATAAATGGATTGATATTTTATCCAATCTCATAGATGAATATAATAATACAAAACATAGAACAATAAAAATGAAACCTAAGGATGTGACTAAGGAAAATGAAAAATTGTTACTTCACACAGTATATAAATCTTATCAAATAGTTAAAAAGCAGCGATATAAGTTCAAAATTGGTGATAAGGTTCGAGTAAGCAAATATAAACATATATTTGAAAAAGGATATACACCAAATTGGACAACAGAAATATTCACCATCGATGAAGTGAAAAATACTATTCCACCAACATATAAACTGATTGATATTCGTAATGAACCAATTATGGGTTGCTTTTATGAGGAAGAGCTCAGCAAAGTGAAATATCCTGACGTTTATCTTATCGAAAAAGTATTACGAAAACAAGGAAATAAATGTTATGTAAAATGGTTAGGATTTGATAATTCACATAATAGTTGGATAAGTGAAAAGGATTTGTGAAAATAAAAGAAAAGGATTTGTAATAAAATAAAATATTTTTAAATATATACATGTTTATTTATTCAAATCATATCATCACAATTATTTTGGTTAATTAAACCATGATAACCCCAAGGAATTGTATCTGTAGTTTGATGAGAAATTATTCTTTTATCATCTTCCCAACTTAAAGCTAATTTTCTTTGCGCTATCGTATTAACTTCATGTTTTTTACTTCTAATTAAATATTGATTTACAAATAAATTATTATGATCAAATAAACATTGTTTATAATCCTCGAACATAATCTTTCTCAATGATGATGTTTTAATACCTTTTGCCTTTTTACGATCATGATCATCATTCAATACTCTAAATGAATACAATTTTGCACGTAGTCCTATAAATTCAGTCATAATTTTTCCATTATTCTCATCTTTCATTAAACCTAATACTTTCTTATTCATTAATAGTATGTTATAATTATTATTTGGTGGATAATCACTAGTATCAAACTTATGAATATCACGTTTCATGATTTCATAAACATCGGGTGTAATCAAATGATAGATGAGACTATCAGTATCTGTATACATTAATTTAGATTCATGATTTGGAAACATTTTTTTAATATATTCATAATGAAAATCGTAAATATATATTTTTGATATATCTAAAATAGAATATCCTACGAATATCGGTTTATTAAACTTAACTCTAACACGATTCAACTCAATGATGACCATATCTTCATCGAAGATGGTGCAGCTATGAAAATTTGGTTTCGCAATAAGTGCTCGTGCACCACACCTTCCATCCCACTTTGTCACCAATTTCACTTCCTTGTGCTTCCGAACATTCTCCATAGTTTTACCATAAACTGAATTGATCATCAATTTAAAGAATCCTTTTTGAAATTCATTTTTCGCTTTCTTTCTTAAATCAGTGTTCAAATCTATGTATGGTTTCAACCAACGTGATTGTTCAAACTTTAGGATTCTGTGAATCTTATGAATCTTCATACCCAAAGTCAAGCATTGTTTCAAATTTTTGTAATGAATTACATACTTTTCTTTAGGTAGAAGAGTTGTCATCAGTTTTGAATGTTTTCCTGTTGGTGGTATGAAGTGTTGAGGACACAATGGTAAATCACGATGCGTCTCATGAAGCTCTTCAGGATATATCAAATCAACTTCAAATATATATCCAAATGATGAATCGTTTGAAATGTTGATTATATCATTCTCATTGAATGTATTTTCAATCCATTTAAATCCGCCAGATGGTAAATAATCACTCATAGCTGCACCATAAAGATTGTTGACGTCAAAATACATGAGGTATGATTGTTCTTTATTTGGGTTGTATTCATCACCCATGTACTTATTATTCGCTCTGGCATAACGATTTGAACATTGAGCTACACCACCTCTTATACCTTTTTCAATAAATAGTAGCATTTCAGGATCTGTCAAAAGTTCTAATTTTATATTAGTGTATTTAAGCATCGCATCAAAAGCTAAACCTGGTGCTGTATAATAATGTAATGCATCTAAATTATATGTTGAGTAGCAACTATGTCTAAAATTTTCAAAAATATCCGCTAAAAGTAATACGTCTGTCTTGAGGTAAAGATCTGAGTACTCTCCCAATGTTCTAATCTTGAATTCATTCCAAATTGTTTTCGCGTGTTGATAATTTTCATCTGTTATACCACTATTATTTAATTTTGAAAAAAATTTGTCTTCTGTTGGTAATTCTTTTTCATCAAGTTTTAACCAACTGTCAATGTATTCGTATGGAAAGATACCTTTTCTCGTCACTAATTTATATTGATTATCAGATTTGTAATACTTGCGAGTTATCACTTTATCAGCATCATTTATATTTGATGATAATTTATCAATGCTGCTTGCCATGAATCTGTACGAGTCGATGAATCTTAGTGTTATTTTTGTATCTTTTACTTTTTTACTAAATGAAATATACTTTTCCTTGTTAATTGGTAGCAAAAATAATTCACCTTCAAAATCTTTGGCTATTGATTTGATTATAAAGTGTGAATCATACCCAGATAAATTGTGGAATACAACGGGTATATAATGTGGAAGTTGATATTGCATATTGCAACTTTCATGTGCTGCACCACGATACTCTCCAGTTAGATGACAGTGATCCCGATGTTTTTTATCCGTTTCATTGAATATATTTTCACATATGTGACACATTCTGGCGCTATTATATTCATGCTTCTGCTGAATTGTCAATGCTTTCATAGGTTTTTTATGTTGAGAAAATATTTGATTCACTTCAATTGCTAATTGATACATTTCATTAGTGAACCATTTGATACAATCGATATCTCGTTTCAATTCAAATTTTGATAATGAATCATCATATGAGCAATGAACATAATATGCAATGCTGTGTGGTATGTGTTTTTGTGATCCATCAGCGTTTGATTCCAAAATACACTCAAGATCAGCATATACAGTGAATGGTACAGTTTCTTTATATTTATAGTTATTGAAGAATAAAAAATTTTCATTTTCCTTTGGCAAAATTACTCGAAGTGTTTTGTTGATGTTCTGACAATCTGTTTTATGATTTTCATAAGCGTTCGATGATTTGAAATAACATAAACATCTATCACAAATGTAAGTGCTTCGTTTTGTACTTATTTGTCTTGAAACTAATCGTGAAAGGTTGCGTATCCATGCAAAATGATAAATTTTTTTAGAATCATCATTTGTAATATTACTATCAATCATTAGTAAGTGGATTGTTGGTTCTTGACTATTTAAATTTTTGCTTATATAATACGGAACTATATCACTTTTTTCATGATTTTCATCCTCAAGACCATATACATTAATCGCTAAATTATTCATCATCTCAAATTTCGGTATTTGATCTAATGTCATTGGGAATCTAAGTCCTTCATATTTGAGATTCGCTTCACTGTAGTGCGGATATGAATATATTATACTTGGATTTCTATTTGTTTGATTTTGAGCTGCTACAACACACCACAAGAAACAATATTCATCCTTGTTTTTAATGTTCACTACAGCTTTCTTCAATTGGATGTATCGTGGTAATTCTACAAATGTGGAAATACCACCACTCAATGCTGTATATTTATTGAAATTGACAACTAAGTTAATTATTTCATTCATTGACCAGCCAGAATCACGTTCTTCAAATTCATCAACTTTCATTGTTAAAATATCTATAATATTATCTTTATACCACTCGTTAATATTCGTTGATCTTAGTATAGGTACATTTTGTGTATTAAAATATTTAACTTCTTCAACTGTACCACCATTTTTCATGTTTTCAAATCTGCAGGCTAACACAACATTCACTTTGATATTATCAATTTCATGCATTGTTTGTTTCACTTTTGCTATGAAAGTGTCTTTTGCATCGTTTAAAAATGATTTCAAATCTATATGTTTGATGTTTGTAATCACACCAGTCTTAATTCTATTATTAAAAACTGATTGTAAATCATTCCATTGTATATTATTTTCATTAACATTAATATTACCACCAATTATATTATGATTTTTTCTATGTAATTTATTGAACTTAATAATTAATGATTGCAGTTGTGAAATATACGTTAACACTTGCACTTTATCACTACGCGTTTTACATTTTTTTAAAATCTTATTAAGCAATTGTAAATTTTTAGCACCTATTCTTCGCCATTTGTTAGCATAAGTAATACTTTCGGTTGTATTATTTAATTTTAAGCACGATTTGAAACCATCTTCCAGGTTTTTAATCAAATCGTTATATTGTTTTCGCATTGTGAATAAAATATTAATGTGAACTTTTCGTGCTGAGATTTTTTTTTTAATTAATTCATCATTCGAATGAGCATCCTTATATAATGGAAGGAAAAAAAGAGTGGGAGGAGAGGAACAAAGAACTTCTAACCGTTTTTCTTGTAAGAGTGGGGGATTGATGATATGAACATGTTCAAACTTGTTTCAACCAATCAGAGAGCATCATTTTTGATGACGTCATCTTTGAACGTGTTCAAACTTGTTTCAACCAATCAGAGAGCAGCATTTTAATATAACCTTTGAAATATTGTAGAACAAAGAACTTCTAACCGTTTTTTCTTGAAAGAGTGGGGGAATCAATAATCTGGAAGAATAACATGTTTCAACCAATCATAGAGTAGCATTTTAATGACGTCATCTCTGAACGTGTTCAAACTTGTTTCAACCAATCAGAAAGCAGGATGACGTAATCTCTGAAACTTGTTTGAACCAATCATGATCACTTTCCACTATTATCCTTATGATATAAGAGTGGGGTGAAAGTTATAAAAACATGAAAATTTATCTATTCTTTACATTTCATCTTTGAGTGATATCAAGAAAACATACATCTCAAATATTTTTAAAATGGATTTCTCTAAATTAAATGAAGTTTGTCGAGCTGAAAATTTTCTACCAACGAAGTCATGGAAAAAATTAGAAGTTGATACTAAATATAAAGTAACTGACATGCGAACTATCAAAACAAAATTTGGTGAAAGCATTGTTGTAACAATGAATGATGAATTCACTGTTTTTCTACCATCGAGGACTGTAAAACTTCTGTTGAAAGAACGAGATCAATATAAGTTATTAATAGACGCAGCAACAAATGGAACTCTCACTATTCATTATATTGGTGGACAGTATGGAGAATTTGAATTCATAAATATTAAATAAAAAGTATCATTTTAAATAAAAACTAATTTATTATATATTATTAATCATTTTTTGAATATGATTGTATGTTAAATTTTATTCATGAATAAAAAAATAAAACCTAATTTATTATGTATTCATTTTATTATATAACCTAACACTAAAAAATATTTTATTATTCATATAATTATTATTGTATATATTAAGGAAAAAATAATGGAACATATTTTTTATTATAATTCAAAAAATTTATTTTTACAAAATTCGTTTCAAACACATTTAACATATCTTAATTTATTTCAATTTATTTTATATTTTAATTTATTTTATTTTATGTTTTATTTTATTTTATATTTTAATTTATTTTATTTTATGTTTTATTTTATTTTATATTTTAATTTATTTTATATATTATTAACATCATCATCATCATCTTCCTCATACGAGATGTATCCGCTCTCATTTCCATCTGCGGCTATCCAATTTTGCAGGAAAAATTCTTGCATTTCTGCATCATTATCGGCAGCATTATCATCATCAGTACTAACCTCATCCGTATCATCATCATCATCATTGTTGTTGTTATCGCTGTTATCATAGTCGTCGTCGTTGTTGTTGTTGTTGTTGTTGTTGTTGTTGTTGTTGTTGTTGTTGTTGTTGTTGTTATTGTGAGGAATAAATCGCCATTGTTCCTCTAAATGAATTGGTGCTAGGCGAGGATAGTAGTTGACGGTATGAGGACGTCTATCATCGTCGATCCTGACACGTTTGAACCAATATATTTTCCTTGTATTGTCGATTATGAGGCATGCTGTAACATTATTTTTCGTACTAACGAATTCATCCAGAATTGGATGAATATCAATATAAGAATCGATTTCTTCAAATAATATATGAATTAGATGTTCGTAATCAACATCCACCACCCATTCACATGGAACATATATATAATATTTTATGAATGCAGCCATTTTTCTGTAAAGGAAAAATATTATTTTAAAAATCATATTAAATTATATAAATTCATACAAAAAAAATAAGATTCGAATTAATTAAAAATATATAATTTTTTTAAATATAATTATTCATTGAGTTGAACATGCAGCAAATGAAGAATAGGTTAACGAATAAAAAAATGTGGATTAGAACTTGTTTCTAGAAGAAATTATCAATAATAATTATTATTCATACTTACATTTTTTCAACTATTAAATTGTTTTCTATCACTTTCACTTTGTATTTGAATAAAACTTGAACTTTTGGTGTTGAGATTTTTTTCAAAGTAATTCATCATTTGGATGAGCATCCTTTTATAATGGAAGGAAAGCGAAGAGTGGGGGAGACGAACAAAGAACTTTCAACGGTTTTGTGGATACTTAGAACATGAAATGACCTCTAAATATTGTAGAACAAAGAACTTTCAACTATTTTGTTTACATTTTGGAAGATGAAATGACCTCTGAAATACTGTAGAACTTCTAACCGTTTTTCTTGGAAGAGTGGGGGAATCAATAATCTGAAAGAATGATATGTTCAACCAATCATAGAGTAGCATTTTAATGACGTCATCTCTGAACGTGTTCAAACTTGT
>OW445485.1:10148600-10257570 GCA_918226075.1 Microctonus brassicae | reverse complement strand
AAGAAGAGGAACGAAAAACACATGTTTTTCATGCTAATCCAGCACCAACATTCAGACCAGTTGCCGTTCGATCAGTATCAAGGGAGAATATCAAGATTGAATCGAAAACTAAATCGGCAGAAAATTTACGAACTGATGGGAAAATAAATTATGGAGGAAAAAATGATAAATTTGTGGGTATGATTTGCGGTAAATTCACAGAGAATCTTAAATTAACTGCGAAAATTGATACACGAAATACATTAATAGATAATTTGAAGCCTATTCGACGTATTAATTCGTGTAATAATATAAGAAATATATCAAATGATATAAAACCACGAAAAAGTTCGGTCGGACAAAAGTAGTGATATTGGTAGCGTTCTGGATACAAATTTAAATAATCGCGCTATAACACGGCATATTTAAGCTCAGTCGGTAACTCAGAGTTCTACATGTCCGATCATAGGTTTTATGTTATCGATCAATATGGTTTTTCAACTATAGTATGGTGTTTTTAACATGCTACATTCGAAAAATGGTTTCTATAGTACGTTCAAATAATAAACAAAATGGATCCTATAGTACATTCGAATAATAAACAAAATGGATCCTATAGTATGATGTTTTTAACATGCTATAGTACATTCGAATAATAAACAAAATGGTTCCTTCGAATAATAAACAAAATGGATCCTATAGTACTACACATTATCATTCATGATCGATTTTTACAGGGGAAACAATGTGGTTGATTCTCATGTATGACATATTATATTTTTTACATGGGAAACATAACGTCTAATTCTCATGTACTATCGATAGAATTCATGATCCACCAATGCGCATGTACTATCGATAGAATTCATGATCCACCAATGCGCATGCGTCAATTTCAACGCAAAAATATTATGAACACATTTCAATAAAATGTTTGATGAAAAACTATAATATTTATTCACACAACTATATTAAAAAGTGGTGGGGATGATTGTATAAATGATCAAAATATTCAAACATACTGTTCAGTGTCTTCAAGAGAGTATCAAGGTACGCGCGCAAAATTCAAAATGGAGGTCATAGTGGATATGCAAGGATTCAAATGGAGAAATAATGAATTTATCGTCAAAGAGTTTGCAATGATACAGCTTGATAACAAAGATGATCATGGAACACGTATATTATTCAAACCACCATGCAAGTGGGATGATTTACCAAAACAATATAAAGCAACAAATTCTTGGCTGATACGCAATTACCATGGGATATTTTGGGATGATGGTGATATACCATATGAAAAATTGCGTGATATTCTAGAGATCATATTGAAGGATGCGGATTATATCTATGTCAAAGGTGTTGAGAAGAAAGAATGGTTGCACAATATAATTGGATATACACAGAAAAAAATTATAAATATTGAAAAATGTTCATCATTGAAAAATGTGTATGGATCTGATTGTAATTATCATACATTTGAGAATATCATAGGCTTCCATTGTGCACATGAAAATGTTAAACAATTGAAAAGTTGGTTAGAAGAAAAAATAAATTGATAGAAAAAATTAATTATATCTTTGAAAATTATTAAATAAAAAAATATTAATCAAAAGAATATGTATTATAATTTAAACCTCATTATAATTATCCTAATAACCCTATATTATCCCTTAAATTGTTATTTCCATTATTCGCTAACGGGTGCGAAAAAAGGTTAACAGGTAGCATTGTCATGGCACGCGCCACTTCATTCAAATATAGATAACAAAGGAATATCAGTAGCATCACCTTGAAATATACCTATATATTGGAGACATTAAAGGAGGTAATAAGCGTGCGCATCATCCCTCGTAATGCCCAAATCTTATTGGGCATGAGCCCTCTGTCACGCGACCTCCCCCGATGACGTCAATCATTTTTTTTTTTTTCAAAGACAAAGCACAAAGCTTCTTCTCATTATTTCTGGAAATCATTATGCAGTGAGCATCGAGTTTTCAGTAATACAGAAAATTTTCTAATAAAAAATAATTTATCAAAGTAGAAAAAAAATGTAAGTACAAATAATTATTATCATTTGATTTTTTTCTGAAAACTGAATGATATTAAATAATCTTATTCAATTAAAAAAATTTTTTTCTATTCATTAACCTATTTTGCATTTGATATATGTTCTATGCAGTAAATGATTATATTTAAAAAAAATCTTTCATTTTTTCAATTTATTTCAAAATTTTTCAATTTATTTCAAAATTTTTTTATTTACAGAAAAATTTCTATTATTATCAATTATTTTCAATCTATCTATTCTTTTTCTATTTTAAAAAAACTTAAACAATTTTTTAATTATTCGAAAATATTTTTTTCTAATCTTATTATTTTCAAGTCTCATTTTTCTTTTTTCATAAAATAACCTAAAACAATTTTTTAAAATAAACTTCTCAAATATTCTTTGCTAGTTATATCTATTATTTTCAAGGATAAAAAAAAAAATCATTATATATTTTTTAATTTTATCAATAATTTCATATAAAAAAATTTTTTTTTTCAGCATGAATTTTGCAGCTGAATTAAAATTTAATATTCATATTCCAATGGAATGGATAACTATTGATACCTCATATGAGGATATCATAGAAATTATATTGAAAATGACGGCTGAATATGCTGAGCGTACCGGAACACACACAGGATGTGTGATCAATTTAAATAATATAGAAGCAATTTTATTAATAGATATAACCAACAGGATGTGGTGGTATCGCCGAATACTGTTAGAGGATGATCCTCGTCCACAAACAGTACATTATTTTCCACCAATTGCACCACCAGAGTTAGAAGAAGAGTGGTGGGTTTGGGGTATTAATGATGATGAAAATAATGGAAATGAAAATAATTATAATGATAATGATGATGAAAATAATTATAATGATAATAATGATGATGAAAATAATTATAATGAAAATAATGATGATGAAAATAATTATAATGATGATGAAAATAATTATAATGAAAATGATAATAATGAAAATGATAATAATAATGATAATAATAATGATGATGATGTTGAAATGATTTTACATTTTTTACAAAATTGGTGTGATGATGATGATTTTACTTATCTATTAAAATAAAATTTTTTCCTGAACATAAAAAAAAAAATGATGATATTGAAATGATTTTACATTTTTTACAAAATTGGTGTGATGATGATGATGATTTTACTTATCTATTAAAATAAAATTTTTTCCTGAACATAAAAAAATGTGTACAATTTTTTAATTCCCCTAACATTGATCCCTAAATAATACTATTCAAATGAAAATAAAATCTTTCATATATAAAATTGAAAAATGTGAACAAATTTCTTTATCATTGAACCTCAAACAAATAAATTAAAACAAAAATGTAATCATTTAACCCCAGACGAAATAAAATATTTCCACAAATCCGTAATGAAAATAGTAAAGGTTAGATGTATATATGTAAAATAAAAGGTACATGATTAATAAGTTATAACTTTTTATTACATTCAAATCATACAAAAATACTTATACTAATTATTCTATCGTTAACTTAATTCTTCAACTAGTTGTTCCACGCATAAATATTTTAAACTAATTTTCTAACAATACCGCTTATAGGTTTATATTCAACAATACGATCATGTAACATTAAACAATAAGCTGTGGTTTGTGCAGGAAAATCATTGGCAGATTCAATTTCAATTCGTACATCCACTGGTCCTGATTTCAAATTTTCATTTTGTTTTGAACAATCAATCACTATAAGTGGTGCATGTGATACAAACTTAGATTTTGTTAACATAGGATTTGATTCTTTACCATAATATGATGATTGAAAATTTGTATACATTTCATATAATAATGCGTATTGATTTTTATCAAAGTCTAAATTCAAATTTCCATAAGGATAAGATTGTGAATTAAGAAATACTTTTACATCTCTCAATTTACAATGATCAAAATGACTGGCATTCTTAGTTACATTATTTTTTCTCATAGTTTGAAATCCTAGTATGATATAACGTGGTTTTTCCAATTGTGTTGTAGTTTTGACAACCCATACATTTTTTGTAGATGTTGGAAGTAATGGATATTCATATAATTCCCATGCACGAAAACTCATTGAAATGGATGGATCTTTAGCTATGTAATTGAGCAATTGAATTTTTTGTATGTCTGAGACTTTTACATATGGTATCATCCATTCAATTTTCTGAAGAGTGAGCTTCACATCTTCTACTACAGTTTGAACAATAGCATTTGAATCTGTATTCGCTCTAGTGAGAATTAATTCATGTTTAGCATTCACAATAACTTTCTGATAATCTTCAGCGAATCCCAACAATAAATTCAATGGAATACATATATCAAAATATCCATTGGCATCAATTATTTTATCATTATCTTGAGTTAACCATCCTGCATTCTCTAATAGATAATTCTGTCCTGAGCATAAGGAAACATATCCTTTCATAAGAGATGTTATTCCAACATTTTTATTTCGATCAATTTCAACAGCATTTAATTCATAACGTATTTCCTCAAATAGATGAAATATGGCAAGGTTTACTAGTGATGTAGTTGCGACTGCAGCATCATCACCCTTAGTCAATCGTCCACAGATATGTAATGAGCTTTTGCTTGGTAATAAACATAAGTCTTGATGTTGTACAGCAATACGAATTTCATCATTGTTGTTGAATGTTGACGATGCATATGGCTGATGTGCATGAATTTCATAATGTGCAATAGATTCATCGAATACAATTGCTTTTTGAATATTTAAGATTTGCGCCATGGTATTAGACATACAAAACAAAAACAACACACTTTTATTGTTTCCCACGTAGTTTCAATCCCAGATTTTTCAGCAGTTGAATGTTCTGAGGTGTTAGCTGTTTGTGTGGTACGTGATGACTGATCCTTTTTCGACATGTTGACTTGCTTTTATAACTCCCACCACTATGAACTATTGATGGTTGAATGCTTGTATCATATACAATACCCATCACTTTATTGACTTTATGTGTAATCTAATAGTTATGATTTCACCACGAAAATTTACAAGTTCACCGTCTTGATCAACTATTCTTAGTTGTAAATGTTGTATTGACTGAACAGTGATTGGCATGTAAATGACATGAGATGGTACTTCAACGATCTTATATCCTGGTGGGACAGTTGGGAAAAATTCATGTATTGTATGTACTCGATGACCATTAATATAAGCCCCAGTGGTGATATTACATTCAACACGAAGTGCATTAACTTTAAGTATTGTCACTGGCAAGTCAGACTTATGGATACTGCCTGATTCAAGTATACGAGCTTTAAATCCCAATAATCGTCCAATAGAATCTTCAGGTATAAAATTTACAGAAACATTACACTGAATCTCACAACATAATTCATTGTTATTAGGCTTGAGTGTGAATTGTATGTTTGGTAATGCTTTTTGCACATAACTCTCAATATCTTCAATTTCATAGCTACCAGTGGGTATAATCATTATATCATCACCATTGTCTCCAATTAGATATAACTTATTATTACTCTCATCAACATTAGGAATTGAATTAAAAGTTAGCAATTCAATAAGTCCCAACATATATGTTTTATGTGGTGAGAGTTCAATTGATGGAAAATATTGAGCTTCCAATACCGAGGATCTCCCCGTTAAAGTTAATGTCAACGAATCATCCATGACTGATATTAATTCACTATATCATCATGTTTTTATAGTTGCTGAGTTAAAAATTTCAAACATAGATGACCACATATTACAGTATTATAGTCTTGATATCTATTATGATTATATTTCACCCTACCAACATCGAGATAATCCATTAGTTCTTTAGGAGGTTGTAAATCACCGAAACTATCAAAGTATGTAACATCTTTATTCTTTTTCATATATGCTACCCAGTGAGTGCCAGGTCCATTTTTATCATCAAGGTTGATAATAGCAGATTCATTTTTCCATGGACCTGATTCTGGTAGATTATTCCTCATGAATATTCCACGAAAATGTGGAATTTTCATAATTTTAGCATACTTCATGAGATCAGCATCGGTTAATGCTCGATGTGGTAGGTTTATAAGTTTTTTGCAGGATTCAAGTAAAGACCTAAACCTTTTTTATATGGTTTTAAATACATTCCTTTGCCTAAAGCAATAGATTCCATCGTTTCATTGTGACGTTTATTCTCCATTAATTCACGTTTTGCTGCACTTGCATCATTCACAGCTTTAGCTATGCCAGCAGCACCACCAGCTAAAGCACCGGCAGCACTTAAACCAGCAAAAATTGGTAGGAGGAAAGGTAAAATACCTCCTGTTTTCATTGGTACTGGTAATATACGTGGTGGGGCACCCACTTTACTTTTACCACCAGCTTTCTTCACAGCAGCTCGTGCACCATTCAATGCTGACTTGAAAATATCTTGATTTGAATGCATTGAATTTTTTGCTTCTTTCATAATTTCCTTGAAAGATATTGCAGGTTTTTTCTTTTTACGTGCAGGAGTAACTTTTCTCCTCTTCATACCAGCACCCAGTTTAGATTTTACATTCATTATATTCGTCACAGCTAAAGCTGCAGCTTTTTCACCAAAATTAGCGTCTTTAGCAACAATACGTGCTGATGCTTTTTTAGCTAATATTCTATCAGCTTTATTTCGTTCAATGATTTTATCAGGATTTTGAGAGTATGCAATATCGTGATCTTTGCATGCAGCATCAAGGGGATTGATCCCTGAATCACCACGTGCTAGCCTCTTTGATAATTTAGTACCGGGACCACAATATTGATATCCTGGTATATGTACCTCAAAAGGTAGTTTGTTAATAATATTGTTGATTAAACCTTTACCGCGAATGGAACGTGGTGCCATGTGAATGCAATGACAGTCTTCAAGTAACTACTGAAATCATTCCATTAGCATAGATATATAAGCAATCATCTATCCATATAAACATTCAGTTGTAACCATCATGGAGTGTGAGAAACAGTTATCCACAGTTAAGTTCAACAAGCAGAAAATTACATTACCTATAATGAATTTTGATAATGAAATTCCTCATCAAAAAATAGAGAAACGACATGGTGAATTATTACCAAATAGTATGAGAGCTATTTTTTGTGGTCCATCAAATTGCGGTAAAACGAATGCACTTCTAGCACTCATTACTCATCCTAATGGTTTGAGATTTGAAAATATTTATGTTTATTCAAAATCATTGAATCAACCAAAGTATAAATACTTGGAAAATATATTAAAACCTGTAGAGGGTGTTGAATATTTTCCATTTAGTGATCATGAGAAGGTAGTTACACCTGAAGAGGTACGACCAAATTCTATCATGATTTTTGATGACGTGGCTTGTGAGAAGCAAGATAATATTAGAGCTTTTTTCTGTATGGGTCGACATAGAGATGTTGATTCATTTTATCTATGTCAAACATATACACGTATACCAAAACATTTGATACGTGATAATGTAAATTTGTTAGTGTTATTCAAGCAGGATGAAATGAATCTCAAACATGTTTATGATGATCATGTTAATACTGATATGACATATAAAGAGTTCAGAGGTATATGTTTATCATGTTGGAATGATGATAAATATAGTTTCATAGTTATTGACAAAGATAGTAACATTAATTCAGGAAGATATAGAAAAGGTTTTGATTGCTTTATAAGTAAATGAAATGTTTAAGATATTACAGTTCTATTGTAAACTTAAATGCGTCAACATGGCTGCTTCAAACATCGATACATTAACGCAAATAGTAAAAGCAAGTGATGCAATACGTTATAAGCATAGAATGATAAAGCATGGAAAAGAAATATCAGAACAGATTATGAAGGATGCTTTTAAACCTATTGTGCAACCATTGGAAAATTTAGTAACAACATCCAATCAGATGAAGCAAGAAATAAAAGATGAATTGGCTGATATTCGTATAAAGAATGAACCAGATCAATCGTTTGCAACTGCTATGAATTATGATGAAGAAGGAACATTATTTGATAATAATGATACTATTAAACAATTCGAACATGATGAAATTACATCTCAAAGTTCACCTTTAAAGCATGAAGATAATTTATCATTATACATGAAAATGCTCATGGGTAAACATAGTAATAGTAAATTAGATGTTAGATTTGGTGTACGCAAGACAACTAATAATCAATTAAAAATTGGTGATACCAATATTGAATTCAATGATAATATTATAAGTGTTGGTAATGAACGTTTTCAACAAACTCCTGGATTAATTGAATTATTATTCACTAAATCACCAAATGAATCAATCATAAGTGATAAAGATAAAGAAAATTATATGAATATCATTAAATCAACAAATGCGCTCTATAAACGCTATGATCCTGATGGTAGTCTCATGATAGATAAGAGTTTGAAATATAAGCAATATATTGAAAAAAATATTAAACAGAAATCTGGAAGAGCACTTCCTTACTATAAAATAGCTAAAAGAAGAAGTAAACCTTTGGATTATGTATACTGGGATGATCCTAATGAACTTGTTGATCGCTTACGATTACTTTTAGCATCTCAATCTGCGGGCAACCCAAGTCATACAAATGAAATAATTTCCATTATCGAAGAATTACGTGAAGCGAAAATTATATATTAATGATAATTTCATAAAGTTTATCATTTATACCTCGATAGTTGAAGTAACAAGATGAGTGTTGATATATTTGGACGAAAGTTAGTGAAAAGTAATGCAAAATCAGATCGTGGACCTCCTGGTTATGGTTTCAAGATTACATCTGATGGACAATATGATATGGATGATAAAAGACTATGTAACATTGCAGATCCTCTGCATGATAATGATGATGTACCTATGAAGATTGTAAAAAGTTACATACGAAAAGAAATTGATGACTTGAATCAAACTTTATTTATTTTACGTCATGATATTATTGAATGCAATGATCTTATAACAAATTATAAAATGAATATGCGTAACACAGTCAATAGTTACCGTGAAAATATAGAAAAGGAACTATCTAAACAGATAAATCTCATTTCTAAACTGACTTCTGAACTAGCTGCAGTGAATGAAGCATGTAAAAATAATACCAAAACATTAAACGATTTCAGAACAAATATTATTGAAAATAATATTAAGAAACTATTAGAATCTGTTAACAAATAATTATGATGAAAGTAGTGATAGTTGATGAATTACATAAGCCTGCTCGTGTCAATTATAAACGTCGTCATGTTGAAATGAGAGGATTAGATGAAACATGGCAAGCTGATCTTGTTGATATGTCAGCTTATGCAAATAAAAATAATGGTTTCAAATATTTGTTAACTGTAATTGATATTTTTTCAAAATATGCATGGGCAGTACCATTGAAAACCAAAAATGGGAAAGATGTTACAAAAGCAATGAAATCTATCATAAAAACTTCACGTAAACCTGAAAAATTACATGTTGATCGTGGTAAAGAATTTTATAATAAAGAATTTAAGATGCTCATGAAACATTACAATATTCAATTATATTCAACATTCACAAACTTGAAAGCTTCAATATGTGAACGTTTTAATCGTACACTTAAAAATAAAATGTGGAAACAATTCAGTCTTCAAGGAACATATAAATGGATTGATATTTTATCCAATCTCATAGATGAATATAATAATACAAAACATAGAACAATAAAAATGAAACCTAAGGATGTGACTAAGGAAAATGAAAAATTGTTACTTCACACAGTATATAAATCTTATCAAATAGTTAAAAAGCAGCGATATAAGTTCAAAATTGGTGATAAGGTTCGAGTAAGCAAATATAAACATATATTTGAAAAAGGATATACACCAAATTGGACAACAGAAATATTCACCATCGATGAAGTGAAAAATACTATTCCACCAACATATAAACTGATTGATATTCGTAATGAACCAATTATGGGTTGCTTTTATGAGGAAGAGCTCAGCAAAGTGAAATATCCTGACGTTTATCTTATCGAAAAAGTATTACGAAAACAAGGAAATAAATGTTATGTAAAATGGTTAGGATTTGATAATTCACATAATAGTTGGATAAGTGAAAAGGATTTGTGAAAATAAAAGAAAAGGATTTGTAATAAAATAAAATATTTTTAAATATATACATGTTTATTTATTCAAATCATATCATCACAATTATTTTGGTTAATTAAACCATGATAACCCCAAGGAATTGTATCTGTAGTTTGATGAGAAATTATTCTTTTATCATCTTCCCAACTTAAAGCTAATTTTCTTTGCGCTATCGTATTAACTTCATGTTTTTTACTTCTAATTAAATATTGATTTACAAATAAATTATTATGATCAAATAAACATTGTTTATAATCCTCGAACATAATCTTTCTCAATGATGATGTTTTAATACCTTTTGCCTTTTTACGATCATGATCATCATTCAATACTCTAAATGAATACAATTTTGCACGTAGTCCTATAAATTCAGTCATAATTTTTCCATTATTCTCATCTTTCATTAAACCTAATACTTTCTTATTCATTAATAGTATGTTATAATTATTATTTGGTGGATAATCACTAGTATCAAACTTATGAATATCACGTTTCATGATTTCATAAACATCGGGTGTAATCAAATGATAGATGAGACTATCAGTATCTGTATACATTAATTTAGATTCATGATTTGGAAACATTTTTTTAATATATTCATAATGAAAATCGTAAATATATATTTTTGATATATCTAAAATAGAATATCCTACGAATATCGGTTTATTAAACTTAACTCTAACACGATTCAACTCAATGATGACCATATCTTCATCGAAGATGGTGCAGCTATGAAAATTTGGTTTCGCAATAAGTGCTCGTGCACCACACCTTCCATCCCACTTTGTCACCAATTTCACTTCCTTGTGCTTCCGAACATTCTCCATAGTTTTACCATAAACTGAATTGATCATCAATTTAAAGAATCCTTTTTGAAATTCATTTTTCGCTTTCTTTCTTAAATCAGTGTTCAAATCTATGTATGGTTTCAACCAACGTGATTGTTCAAACTTTAGGATTCTGTGAATCTTATGAATCTTCATACCCAAAGTCAAGCATTGTTTCAAATTTTTGTAATGAATTACATACTTTTCTTTAGGTAGAAGAGTTGTCATCAGTTTTGAATGTTTTCCTGTTGGTGGTATGAAGTGTTGAGGACACAATGGTAAATCACGATGCGTCTCATGAAGCTCTTCAGGATATATCAAATCAACTTCAAATATATATCCAAATGATGAATCGTTTGAAATGTTGATTATATCATTCTCATTGAATGTATTTTCAATCCATTTAAATCCGCCAGATGGTAAATAATCACTCATAGCTGCACCATAAAGATTGTTGACGTCAAAATACATGAGGTATGATTGTTCTTTATTTGGGTTGTATTCATCACCCATGTACTTATTATTCGCTCTGGCATAACGATTTGAACATTGAGCTACACCACCTCTTATACCTTTTTCAATAAATAGTAGCATTTCAGGATCTGTCAAAAGTTCTAATTTTATATTAGTGTATTTAAGCATCGCATCAAAAGCTAAACCTGGTGCTGTATAATAATGTAATGCATCTAAATTATATGTTGAGTAGCAACTATGTCTAAAATTTTCAAAAATATCCGCTAAAAGTAATACGTCTGTCTTGAGGTAAAGATCTGAGTACTCTCCCAATGTTCTAATCTTGAATTCATTCCAAATTGTTTTCGCGTGTTGATAATTTTCATCTGTTATACCACTATTATTTAATTTTGAAAAAAATTTGTCTTCTGTTGGTAATTCTTTTTCATCAAGTTTTAACCAACTGTCAATGTATTCGTATGGAAAGATACCTTTTCTCGTCACTAATTTATATTGATTATCAGATTTGTAATACTTGCGAGTTATCACTTTATCAGCATCATTTATATTTGATGATAATTTATCAATGCTGCTTGCCATGAATCTGTACGAGTCGATGAATCTTAGTGTTATTTTTGTATCTTTTACTTTTTTACTAAATGAAATATACTTTTCCTTGTTAATTGGTAGCAAAAATAATTCACCTTCAAAATCTTTGGCTATTGATTTGATTATAAAGTGTGAATCATACCCAGATAAATTGTGGAATACAACGGGTATATAATGTGGAAGTTGATATTGCATATTGCAACTTTCATGTGCTGCACCACGATACTCTCCAGTTAGATGACAGTGATCCCGATGTTTTTTATCCGTTTCATTGAATATATTTTCACATATGTGACACATTCTGGCGCTATTATATTCATGCTTCTGCTGAATTGTCAATGCTTTCATAGGTTTTTTATGTTGAGAAAATATTTGATTCACTTCAATTGCTAATTGATACATTTCATTAGTGAACCATTTGATACAATCGATATCTCGTTTCAATTCAAATTTTGATAATGAATCATCATATGAGCAATGAACATAATATGCAATGCTGTGTGGTATGTGTTTTTGTGATCCATCAGCGTTTGATTCCAAAATACACTCAAGATCAGCATATACAGTGAATGGTACAGTTTCTTTATATTTATAGTTATTGAAGAATAAAAAATTTTCATTTTCCTTTGGCAAAATTACTCGAAGTGTTTTGTTGATGTTCTGACAATCTGTTTTATGATTTTCATAAGCGTTCGATGATTTGAAATAACATAAACATCTATCACAAATGTAAGTGCTTCGTTTTGTACTTATTTGTCTTGAAACTAATCGTGAAAGGTTGCGTATCCATGCAAAATGATAAATTTTTTTAGAATCATCATTTGTAATATTACTATCAATCATTAGTAAGTGGATTGTTGGTTCTTGACTATTTAAATTTTTGCTTATATAATACGGAACTATATCACTTTTTTCATGATTTTCATCCTCAAGACCATATACATTAATCGCTAAATTATTCATCATCTCAAATTTCGGTATTTGATCTAATGTCATTGGGAATCTAAGTCCTTCATATTTGAGATTCGCTTCACTGTAGTGCGGATATGAATATATTATACTTGGATTTCTATTTGTTTGATTTTGAGCTGCTACAACACACCACAAGAAACAATATTCATCCTTGTTTTTAATGTTCACTACAGCTTTCTTCAATTGGATGTATCGTGGTAATTCTACAAATGTGGAAATACCACCACTCAATGCTGTATATTTATTGAAATTGACAACTAAGTTAATTATTTCATTCATTGACCAGCCAGAATCACGTTCTTCAAATTCATCAACTTTCATTGTTAAAATATCTATAATATTATCTTTATACCACTCGTTAATATTCGTTGATCTTAGTATAGGTACATTTTGTGTATTAAAATATTTAACTTCTTCAACTGTACCACCATTTTTCATGTTTTCAAATCTGCAGGCTAACACAACATTCACTTTGATATTATCAATTTCATGCATTGTTTGTTTCACTTTTGCTATGAAAGTGTCTTTTGCATCGTTTAAAAATGATTTCAAATCTATATGTTTGATGTTTGTAATCACACCAGTCTTAATTCTATTATTAAAAACTGATTGTAAATCATTCCATTGTATATTATTTTCATTAACATTAATATTACCACCAATTATATTATGATTTTTTCTATGTAATTTATTGAACTTAATAATTAATGATTGCAGTTGTGAAATATACGTTAACACTTGCACTTTATCACTACGCGTTTTACATTTTTTTAAAATCTTATTAAGCAATTGTAAATTTTTAGCACCTATTCTTCGCCATTTGTTAGCATAAGTAATACTTTCGGTTGTATTATTTAATTTTAAGCACGATTTGAAACCATCTTCCAGGTTTTTAATCAAATCGTTATATTGTTTTCGCATTGTGAATAAAATATTAATGTGAACTTTTCGTGCTGAGATTTTTTTTTTAATTAATTCATCATTCGAATGAGCATCCTTATATAATGGAAGGAAAAAAAGAGTGGGAGGAGAGGAACAAAGAACTTCTAACCGTTTTTCTTGTAAGAGTGGGGGATTGATGATATGAACATGTTCAAACTTGTTTCAACCAATCAGAGAGCATCATTTTTGATGACGTCATCTTTGAACGTGTTCAAACTTGTTTCAACCAATCAGAGAGCAGCATTTTAATATAACCTTTGAAATATTGTAGAACAAAGAACTTCTAACCGTTTTTTCTTGAAAGAGTGGGGGAATCAATAATCTGGAAGAATAACATGTTTCAACCAATCATAGAGTAGCATTTTAATGACGTCATCTCTGAACGTGTTCAAACTTGTTTCAACCAATCAGAAAGCAGGATGACGTAATCTCTGAAACTTGTTTGAACCAATCATGATCACTTTCCACTATTATCCTTATGATATAAGAGTGGGGTGAAAGTTATAAAAACATGAAAATTTATCTATTCTTTACATTTCATCTTTGAGTGATATCAAGAAAACATACATCTCAAATATTTTTAAAATGGATTTCTCTAAATTAAATGAAGTTTGTCGAGCTGAAAATTTTCTACCAACGAAGTCATGGAAAAAATTAGAAGTTGATACTAAATATAAAGTAACTGACATGCGAACTATCAAAACAAAATTTGGTGAAAGCATTGTTGTAACAATGAATGATGAATTCACTGTTTTTCTACCATCGAGGACTGTAAAACTTCTGTTGAAAGAACGAGATCAATATAAGTTATTAATAGACGCAGCAACAAATGGAACTCTCACTATTCATTATATTGGTGGACAGTATGGAGAATTTGAATTCATAAATATTAAATAAAAAGTATCATTTTAAATAAAAACTAATTTATTATATATTATTAATCATTTTTTGAATATGATTGTATGTTAAATTTTATTCATGAATAAAAAAATAAAACCTAATTTATTATGTATTCATTTTATTATATAACCTAACACTAAAAAATATTTTATTATTCATATAATTATTATTGTATATATTAAGGAAAAAATAATGGAACATATTTTTTATTATAATTCAAAAAATTTATTTTTACAAAATTCGTTTCAAACACATTTAACATATCTTAATTTATTTCAATTTATTTTATATTTTAATTTATTTTATTTTATGTTTTATTTTATTTTATATTTTAATTTATTTTATTTTATGTTTTATTTTATTTTATATTTTAATTTATTTTATATATTATTAACATCATCATCATCATCTTCCTCATACGAGATGTATCCGCTCTCATTTCCATCTGCGGCTATCCAATTTTGCAGGAAAAATTCTTGCATTTCTGCATCATTATCGGCAGCATTATCATCATCAGTACTAACCTCATCCGTATCATCATCATCATCATTGTTGTTGTTATCGCTGTTATCATAGTCGTCGTCGTTGTTGTTGTTGTTGTTGTTGTTGTTGTTGTTGTTGTTGTTGTTGTTGTTGTTGTTATTGTGAGGAATAAATCGCCATTGTTCCTCTAAATGAATTGGTGCTAGGCGAGGATAGTAGTTGACGGTATGAGGACGTCTATCATCGTCGATCCTGACACGTTTGAACCAATATATTTTCCTTGTATTGTCGATTATGAGGCATGCTGTAACATTATTTTTCGTACTAACGAATTCATCCAGAATTGGATGAATATCAATATAAGAATCGATTTCTTCAAATAATATATGAATTAGATGTTCGTAATCAACATCCACCACCCATTCACATGGAACATATATATAATATTTTATGAATGCAGCCATTTTTCTGTAAAGGAAAAATATTATTTTAAAAATCATATTAAATTATATAAATTCATACAAAAAAAATAAGATTCGAATTAATTAAAAATATATAATTTTTTTAAATATAATTATTCATTGAGTTGAACATGCAGCAAATGAAGAATAGGTTAACGAATAAAAAAATGTGGATTAGAACTTGTTTCTAGAAGAAATTATCAATAATAATTATTATTCATACTTACATTTTTTCAACTATTAAATTGTTTTCTATCACTTTCACTTTGTATTTGAATAAAACTTGAACTTTTGGTGTTGAGATTTTTTTCAAAGTAATTCATCATTTGGATGAGCATCCTTTTATAATGGAAGGAAAGCGAAGAGTGGGGGAGACGAACAAAGAACTTTCAACGGTTTTGTGGATACTTAGAACATGAAATGACCTCTAAATATTGTAGAACAAAGAACTTTCAACTATTTTGTTTACATTTTGGAAGATGAAATGACCTCTGAAATACTGTAGAACTTCTAACCGTTTTTCTTGGAAGAGTGGGGGAATCAATAATCTGAAAGAATGATATGTTCAACCAATCATAGAGTAGCATTTTAATGACGTCATCTCTGAACGTGTTCAAACTTGTTTCAACCAATCATATGATAGAAAATCATGACTACTTTCCCACTCATATTTTTGATATGAGAGTAGGGGGAAAGTTATTGATAATATACAGTACTATAGGACCTATTTTGTTTATTATTCGAAGGAGTCATTTTGTTTATTAATAGAATGTACTATAGCATGTTAAAAACATCATACTATAGGATTCATTTTGTTTATTATTCGAACGTACTATAGGAACCATTTATCTATTATTCGAACGTACTATAGAAACCATTTCGTTTATTACTTGAATGTAGTACTATAGCATGTTAAAAACATCATACTATAGGATCCATTTTGTTTATTATTCGAATGTACTATAGGAACCATTTTTCGAATGTAGCATGTTAAAAACATCATACTATAGTTGGAAAACCATATTGATTGATAACATAAAACCGACGATCGGACATGTAGAACTCTGAGTTATCGACTGAGCTTAAATATGCCGTGTTATAGCGCGATTATTTAAATTTGTATCCAGAACGCTACCAATATCACTACTGACAAATTAATAATCAGGAAAATATTACACCAAATATTCCTGCATCAAAGGAAATTAATCCAACAATTATGCCGACATTAAAACCAAAATTAAAGCCACTTCCTATTGAACTGCATAGCGATAAAAGAGCAAAAATGCGTCGGGAATATGATGAAAAAGTTAAATTGAAACTTAAACAAGAGGAGCAACGTCGTAAAAAAGAACAGGAAAATCGACTTGCAAATGAACAAGCTGAAATTACTGAAATTCGTAGAAAAGCTGAAATAAGAGCTCGACCAATGCCTGTATATAAACCACTTGTTGTTGCTAAATCAAACAAATTGCTCACTGAACCTGAAAGTCCTGCATGGTCCAGATTGAAACACTAATTAGTTTTTTTTTTATTCTTCTAATTTTTGTGTATCAAATTTATTATTATGTTTTCAAAAAAACAATTCATTTATTTTATCTTTTTTCATTTTGTTTAACGTCAAATGTTCTAAAATATTTTCCTCTCTTTCCTTTTATTGTTGTGATGTAACCTTAAAATAATTGACTCTTTAAACAAATGTAATAAGTAATTAATTCCTTTTTTATATGTTTCTTTTTTTTTTTTTTAAATAAATTTATTAAATAAAACGATAATTCCAGGGCCTTATTAACAGTAAGGTCCTCTGATTGTATATTTTTTTTGTTTTTTTTTCTATCGATCCTTATATTATTATATTAGAGTTATAAATAAAGTGTACAATAATTATTTTTTGTGTTTTGTGAGCGATTTCACATGGGATCATATTTTTACAAAACTTCTAAAATTTATTAGAGGAAAAGAGAATACTCAGAAAATTTATGAGCTATGTTGAATAAACCATACACAACTCTATCTAATCCTCTCAAAATATGCGGATAATATTCAGATTTATTTGGACTGTCTGCCGTTTAAGTTGAATCAAGCTATGAATAAAATACAAAATATACAAACGATTGCAACCTAGGCAACCTCAAATCAACTGATATTAAATCCTAGTAAGATGAAAATACTTTTGCTGGGTAGCCCAACTTACACGAGTACAGTCAACTACAATATGCTGTCGGATTTATCTTTGAATGACACTGTCATACCGTACATTACTTATGCACGTAATTTGGGAGTTGTTCTTCAGACTAATTCACCTTGGTCAAAGCATATGTCGTATGTGTCGAGCCGAGTACAAGCACCATAAGAACTCGTTACCAGTTCAACTGAGAGTAAAATTGATGGCATCTCTCATATTTCCCATACTGGATAATTGTTGTGTGGTATATAATGACCTTACAAAGGAACTTAATCTGAAATTATAGCGTCTTGTAAATTGTGCCATACGATTCATTTATAATCTACGGCGTGATAAACATCACCATTTCGCAAGATGTTAAGATGGTTACATGTTTGTAATAGGAGACGCTATTTCATCGGCATGCAGGTCTACGAAATACTATCAGAATGTACACCGTAATCCATTAACGATATATTTGTGAGAAGACGAGCAGGCAGCAGGTGTTCGTCACATGATGCGTTTCAAGCCACATTTGACATTCCACTTCATCGAACAGCTATATGTGCTAATTCATTTCATTTAAGTGGTTTTACTTATTTTTGGTATTCTCTCCCTGAGGATGTGACTGGTGCAACTTCACTGTCGTTATTCAAACGCAAACTTTTTGAGTATCTACTTGAACAAGAAATGAACTCGGATTTGTTGGAATAATGTTGTGTACACATATTGGCATCAACTGTTGCAGTCTTTGCAATCTACAAATTAAGTTTCAAAACTATGCTTCACACACTACAAATCCAAGCGTTTTACTAAATGTTTTATAATAAAACGATGAAGTGTTTTATATCATAAAATGTATTATTTTAAAACAGTATAGCTGTATAATGTACACAATATTGCTTTAATATTAAACGTTTAATATGTTTTAAAGACAGTTTTAAACACTTGGATTTGTAGTGCACTGTTTTGCTGGTTTGAGTCTTGTTAGCAAATAACAAATATCGATAACTGCTTGGTTGAAATTACTTTACTTTTATGAGTCTTGTCGGCAAATAATTATATCAATAATCAATTTTCATTTGATCTATTACTGTGTATCAATTGTAAACATTGTCTTGATGTATTTCGCATTACAATCTTTGTACTTATGTTCTAAACTGCACTTCATATCTACAGCTGTACATCTTCCATGATAATTGAAATTGTATTAAATGAATATCTGTAATTATTTTTTATTTTTTTTATTGTATTATCTTTGTTAAGAACTGCCCCAAAGCTTATGATAGGGCATTAATAAAGATTCAACAAACAACATTAAAATGTGGGTTTATTTATTGAAATTGAATGATATAGTAATGAAAAAGATGAGAAAACAGCAGAAAATAAAGATAAATCGTTAGCACTGAGTGCCGAAATTAATAAAATATTGACAGACTTATAAAAGTTAGTTTGATTAATTGATCAATCAATTATTAGTTTTTATAATCAGTTCATTTAGAATAATTAAATTTTATTACTATAAACAGATTTCAAATGCGTTTGATAATGAAGACATTGAATGGGCATATATAATGATCAAATGAATGGAATATTACAATACGTTGAATGAACGAATGAAAGACAAAGTAAATTTGGGTATAGCAGATTGAAAATAAAAAAAAATTCATCGTTTGTTTTATATTCAGATGATATGTTACATGCTTTAATAATTGAAAATAGCAAAGTATAAAATTGTAATATATTATTAATCGGAGCTTTATGATCGTTGAACTTTATTACCATATTTACATGCTCTTCCGTTTTTTATTCTGTATAATCGGATAATGAAGGAATGATTTTTTTACTAAATGACGATTTTTTTTCTTCAAGTATTGTTCACAAACTTCTCTTTTCAAACGATCTCATTAGATATACTGTATCATGAAGTATATAAAGATTTGAAAATTTTGAACTTATTTCTATTATTAATCAACATATTTCTTCACAAACTTCTCTTTTCAATCAATTTCATCAAATATTATAATTTGAAATATATAAAGATTTGAAAATTTTGAACTTATTTCTATTATTCATCGACGTATTTTTTCACACTCTTCTCTTCTCAATCAATCTCATCCAATATTAAATTTTGAAATATATAAAGATTTGGAAATTTTGGACTTATTTCTATTATTGAAAGACGTATTTTTTTTCACAAACTTTTTCTTGGGACAATCTCATTAGATACTACATTGTGAAATATATAAAGATTTAAAAATTTTGAACTTATTTCTATTATTAATCAACATATTTTTTCACAAACTTTTTTTTTCAATCAATTTCATCAAATATTATAATTTGCAATATATAAAGATTTGAAAATTTTGAACTTATTTCTATTATTCATCGACGCATTTTTTCACAAACTTTTTCTTGGGACAATTTCATTTATATAATGAATTTTTCAAAACTTTTAGAAGTTTTTCTTCCACTTTCATTCGTCGTTCATGTGTTCATATCGAATATTTCCTCTATAATCTAGCAGAAATATTCAAAGATTATCAATTGGTATTCATTCAAAATTAAAGCGAGAATGAAGAAATTTATACAAACCTGGAAGTGCTGCCACGCCCTTCTGTCATTGCCCCTTTTGAAGTTATGATCCTTGTAACTCTCACAAAATTTTTTCAAACTTCCTAGCTTTGTAGCGCATCGCTGTCCATTCATATCGCCAAGTGAAGTTGCTTGAGGGATTGCAGGTTGAAATTCAATTAAGGACTACTACATAAAGCTGGACACTTGTTTCCAAATGAATTCCCTGTGTCGTGCCTATTTAGAAATATCAGTAAAAGCCACAAATTGTATTTCTACTTGTTTTGGCTCAGAAACTCTTTTCCACACCACCTTGAGGTAGAGTAAGTGGCGCGTTTTTTTTTTTGTGGTGTCCCCAGTAGGCCTAATCCACATGTATACGTATTTGGAACTTTCATGATTTCTGAAAGTAAATGCATTAATATTAATGAGAAATCGTTACAAATTAAAGAATTATTAATTGGACTAATGTAGTTATACATTTTCATTTTGTTGTGCTAATGCCATCAGAAAGAAATGAAACAAGCATGTAAATCAATTCAAAAGGCTTACCAAAGAGTACAATGCAGCAGCAGGATATGGCAACTTGCCCAGTCCTTGAAAAAGTTTAGTCATTTTGGAATGACAATCAGTAACAGTATTTTCCGGTACTTTTTCATATCATCCAGAATTTGATCCAACTTTTATCTTGATAACCCGTCCAATACTTCCAATCACTGTAACTGAAACATTTGATCAATGAATGAATTAAAAATTCTAAACCTGTTTGCTAAATATTAGTAAGACTTGAGAATGATCATGTTAATTAATACTCCCCTTTTTTTCGGCTGGCTTTTCAACTGTGAAATATGTTCCTGGGTCCGTCTATGGGGTCATCTTCTGAGAAATAAATGTGTATCATGTAATAATATTCTTACATTTTGTTTATATTTAACTTTTAATGCATTACTTACAAATTGAACCATGGTGAAATACTACGAGAACTGCATTAATGTCGAAATTATTCATCATCTTCATCCTCCATTTCCATTCGCGGATTCCTGTTCCTCAATGTTGCTGATAGTCGCGATTTTCTCAAACGCTCTTTTGCGCAACGCAACGCACGCTTAATAGCCATACCCAAATCCGCAGAGCTTATTTTACCCATTTTTTTATTGTTATTCATTGCCTCTGAAACAAAAAAGTGATATGTTTAACTGATTTATGTATAACAATAATTACTGAATATATAATGGAAACAACAAATATATACAAACCTTCGAATGCTTCCACAAGTCGAGTGCCTTTCAGAGCAAACGTATCATGTGAACCGTGCCAAGTTACGTGTTGCAACACGTTGTCCCGCAGCAGGTTTTTCACGTAAGCGTTTGGGCATTCGCATGGGGTGCATCCTGCCAGCCATACGCAATAATCGACCTATCATTGACAAAATCCAAAATATTTATTATCATTTTTACAGGGCTGATAGGTTCTACAAAACATTATTTCAATTTTTTATTTAAACACTCACGACAGCATCGTATTCTTCATCGTCAAATTCCTCGAATCTCCGGATTTCATCCACAGAATTTAGCCGAAAGCCGGCTGGTTTACTACTTCTTCGAGCCAAAGGTCGGCGATATCGCAGCAATTTGTTGAGGGAATTCTCTATGCGGCTAAAATAAAACAACATACTTCATTAAATACTTTTTTTAATAACAGCAATGTTCATCTTGACATATGTATGATACTTACTCGTTTTGCTGCTTATTTTGTACCAGAAGCTCTTTCATTTCCCTGTAACAAATCGGTATTTCTCGTTATCGGTATTATCAGTGTAATGAGTAAAGTCAACAATCTCTCTTTAATACTTACCGCAATTCATGAAGTACCATACTCATCATTCCGTTCGTCGATTCAGCTGGTCGACTCCGGTTTGGCGGTCTACTAGCCGATCGTGAGGTAGTCACGTTCATACCTGGACAGTCGCCATCGCTGTCGGAAACATGAAAAGATTCGGCTGTGGTTCCTCTGTCATTGCGGATAAGCGTGCTCAAATACTGCATCTCCTCGTCAAATAAATTTCCGTCCAAACTAATTGCTCCCGTTTTCCGACTTTTCCTTACGTTTTGACTCATCTATGAATCACAATTTTCATTATACACTTTGTCGAATATATTTTTTCAACTAAAACATAGCAATTACCGACTGTTCAATAGTTATATTGTTTTAAAATCAAATTTATGTTAATGCAAGCGAGTTTACAGTCCGAATTATATATTCATTCATGAAATTGAAGATGCATTAGCCGTAACTATGAAGCAAACGAGTGATTTGACTTGAAAACTATTGAGAAATGTGTTGTACAGAAGCTAATAAGGAAATAATAACTACGAGGAGAATCAGAGCAGCACAAAATATATGAATACCAACCCGAATATAATTCAATGGCGATTTCAGTTCGGATGGAGAAACGCTGCTACAACAAATTTTCCAGAAATCGGCTCATCTTGAATATTCGGGTGTACGGGATCCCAGTAAGGCATCCTAAAGCATTTGCGCTCGATTTGTTCTAAATCTATCACGAACATTTCTTCCGATAGTGCTGCGCAAAGAAACACACCGATTTTTCTAGATTCGACTCCAATATTTGTGAAATTTGCCACTTCCGAGAATTCACTCATGACGAGAAGATATTCATTATTCAATGCAATAACGTTGCGAACAACAGCAATCATGTACTGACACTCGGTAATTTTCATGTTTTAGTTTTTGATATTGCAAACACGTTCTAGCAATATTTGGTGGCAGTAAACCGTACTGATGTGGCGCAAATACTTTTGTAGTTGTCAAGGTCGAGTTATTTTCATTAATTGTTCTGCGACGTTCCATTCGGCGATTGGCAATTTGTTCCAAGTACTGATTATTTTTCCTGCATGCTCTTCGGTAAGTTGCCATATTATTTTCATATGGAAATGCCGAAAATGAATCCAGTGGTCCAAAACGTTTAACATCGTCTACTAAATGAAGCAACCCATGGACATTATACGATAGAAATTCCTGTCCGTAAATTTGTATCGCTTTTTTAACAAATATATTCAAAGCTTCTTTGGCATAATTCAAATATGCGACCAAAACTGGATTATTCGCTAAAATCCTCATCGCATTCTGCAGCATCATGAAATGTTGATAGGTATTTTTATTCATTAATCCTGCGAAGACAACAGGTCCACTGTATAACAAAATTTGTCTGTATTCTGTTGCCTTGAATTTTTTATGTTTTCCAGAAGATTCTGGTTTTCGAGCGAATTCTTTCGGGCAATATTGTTTGATGCGCTCGAGCCAAGAAGAAACAAGTCCTTTTTGTCTTGTGGTAAATGTTACATTTTGTGAGAAACGCCCATCAATAATACCACAAAAAATTTTTTCCATTACGCCAAGACATGTTAAATGCATGTACTCAAAAGGTGCTTGAGTGACAGAATCCAAATTTAATCCAGCGAGGGGACTGGGGCCTTCTTTGAAGTGCTCTCCATCAGTCCGCGCAGCATAATCTGCTGATGATCGTGGTGGCCATTCGACTCCTTCGTATATCATCACTCCTTGGCGAGCGGTTTCTCCTTGCACGTAACATTTAGAACATGGAAACCGAGAATTGTGTCCGTAATGCCCCAAGAACATTGTTCGTGCGGGTGCATCGGCAATAAAACAGCGCAATTCTACTATTTTTCTGTTTTCGCCAAAAACGATGCCTCCGTTTTCCTTCACGCTTATAATCTCATCAATAAATGATTTTACAAAACTTGTTGGGTCCTCTGGTTTTTGAGTCCCGAGATATATTCCGACTGTTTCCGGTTTCGATTTCTTTATATTGCTGATTCTAACTTGTATTGGCCAAATTTGATGCTTACTACTTTTGTCGAGACTTGCTCCATCAATATTAAAATCTATCAGCAATTGATTCGGTACGAGATTTACAGGCGTTTGGTGAAGTATATCTAATACTGCTGCCTCGAATCCCAAGTGCAAATATTTTGCACCATTACCAAGCGATTGGAGTTGGCAAGGTGTGCGCGGCGTTGCCAATATTGTTCGTACATCTTTTGGCAACGTACATAAATTTGGTACAGTTCTTAAACAAGTCAGTACACGATTTGCTTGGCTGTGCGATAAATCAGCATGCACAAAGCAACGGCCTAGTCGTTCCTTGAACTCATCCATAGTGGTTACATCCTCTTCAATGTCGTCATTATTTTCGGAATTGGCTGGCTCATCACTATCAATTGATGATATTGATTCGATTGAATGAACAGAATCATTTTCTTCACTCGAATCGTCCATTTGTTCATTCACCAATGACGCAACTTCCATCTCTTCGTCATCTTCATGCATTCCCGAGTTATCGCTGTTGTCAACGTCATTATTTTGAGCCAACATTGCACGCCTTGAACGAATCAATCTGTTGCGATGTTGCAGACAGTACTGATGTGCATGCTTTCTGCTAATACGGTATTTGTTGTTTTGCATCGTTAACTAGAAAATAAGTAACAAAAGTTCGATTGTAAAACAATTGCCGACCATTTCTACACCGAAATTCGATAATCCTTCGCCACAATGGATGACATTTCACGATTTTTTCAATTTATCTATTAACGCTCAAATAACTGTCTCAAATATAGACGATTTGAATTATCTCAGTTATGCATTAGAGAATGAAGATGCACGCGCGATGCAATAGTTAGGCATTCAGAGGCTCATTACGACCATGTATGGGTAAAACCAAAAGAAAGATACGACAATTCTGAAAGACACATTGAACATCACACCCAATCACTATGCGAACTTGCATTAATGAGCTAAAATTCATACGTTGAGTTTCATCGCATGATCGACGATGCAAACAAAAAACCTAGTTGATCACTAATGAAGTGAAAAAAAAATAAAATACGTGTAAAATGAGTTTAAACTTGGCAAGAGTAGAAGCTTTAAATAAAACCAATTATGATACGTGGCGAATGCAAGTAGAAGCTCTCGTTAAATTGCCAATAAAAGTAAGTACTCGAAAGCAACACCAAAAAATATACGGCTAAATCTGAGCTCTTGTGGTATTACCCCCGATAATTTCTATGAAAATATCGCATTTTTTCAAGAAAATCGTTATTTTTTCGAAGTTCGCCATTTTTTATTTTTTGTTTCTCGTCCCAAAAAAAATTCAATTAGTGCTATAATTATTCCCGCTTATCCCACAGTGGGCCGATTTTTTTTTCTATTTTTTTTATTCAATTGAAAAAAAAAAATTTTTTTTTTATCACAAACTTCATTTATATAATAAAATTAATGCAATTCTACGATTATAAGTTATTATATTTTCAATTTATAGGGCTAAGCTACGATTCTACTGACTAGAATTAATGATTAACATAGTTAATATTCAATGATTTCAAAAATAATGCAAAAAATTATTTGTTTAAATAATTTAAATATTTTACAAATTCTGTTCTCGTCGTTAAATATTTAAACGCCAGAAAGGAAATTCAGAAATGATTTTTTGCATTATTTTTGAAATCATTGAATGTTAACTATGTTAATCATTGATTCCAATCAGTAAAATCGTAGCTTAGGCCTATAAATTGAAAATATAATATCTTAAAATCGTAGAATTGCATTAATTTTATTATATAAATGCAGTTTGTGATAAAAAAAAAATTTTTTTTTTCAATTGAATAAAAAAAATAGAAAAAAAAATCGGCCCACTGTGAGATAAGCGGGAATGATTATAGCACTAATTGAAGTTTTTTTGGAAAGAGAAAAAAAAATAAAAAATGGCGAACTCCGAAAAAATAACGATTTTCTTAAAAAAATGCGATATTCTCATAGAAATTATCATATTGAATTTTTATTTCATTTTTTTTTCGAAAAATTCATTGAAAAACGAAAATTTAAAAAAAAAAAGATGCCAAAAGGTCAATTTTTGAAGAAGTTATGGCTATTTGAAAAAAAAATCCATTTTTTTGAATTTTTTTTAAAAATTCATAACTTTTTTTGAGTTGGATGAAAAAATTTGAAAAAATTCTGAAAAATGTTTTTCAAAGGGTAGAAAAGAATAGAAAATTTTTAGCCAAATCGAAAGGGGTCGGTTGGAAAAGTGGCCGATTTGATGTGGAATACCCCGTATGTATATTAAATTTGATTATGGTTATAAGTTTGCCATTTGAGTTTTAGTACAGTTTTGCGAACTGGTTATGAATATTGAAGGAATTTTTTTTCTGAAATATATTTGCATGAATATTGCAGCACTGTATCATAATTAATTATGATATATTTTTATATAATTGCATTCATAATTATCAAACAATATTCCTTCACAAGATATTGAACATTGCTGGAGGATGCAACATTCCTGCAACGTTCCTGCAACATTCCTGCAACGTTCCTGCAATGTTCCGTGCAACGTTCCTGCAACATTCTAAACGTTGCAGAGAGGCGCACATAGGAACATTGCAGGAATGTTGCAGGAATGTTGCAGCAACGTTCCCCGCAATGTTTAACGTTGCGGATGTAACATTCCTGCAACGTTCTTGCAACATTCCACGCTGGTTGGGCAATTTCAAAATTATTACATGAATTTCCACGCACTGTTATTTTCTTTAAATGAACATGAAAATGAAACAATAATGAATGTATATATACTGTTACGTCCTGGTTGGTATTGGACGTATATTAAAATATTTTTATTAAAGGTAGGGGATCGTTGCCTGCCACTACTATGCGTAGCTGAGGTGCAACGAGGAGATGGTATAGGTTGAATAGTGATTTATATTAGAATGAGTTTGGAAACACAATTACATTTAACTTTGTATTTATTGAATGAGAAGAACTGATTATTTATGATTATAATATTCGTTGATTAATTAACTAATTGAGTCTTGAACAGTTCTTATTAAATTCACTTCGTTCACTAAGTTACACTTATGATTTCACTCTTACAATTTTGCTTATAACTTAAAATTAACTTGACAAATGTAGTAGGTAAGCTTTTAAGGTTATTAATTATTGATACTCGAGATTTTCGCGATTATTGATTTTATTTCAATGATTTATTGCAAGACTTAGTTTATGAATTTAGAGTCGTTTTGTCAAATTACGTGTTGACTGATTGAAGCGAAGATCAAGACTGATTTGTTAATAGTAATTATGAAAAGAAGATGGAAAGATTCATAATGCAAGTTGATGCGTCTCCACGACGAGACGCTTTGCTCAGCGTTTTCGAGATATCGTGCGATGCCGTGAAAAAGAAGACGATATGCTGAGTGCGATCTTAGGTTTCCCCAGTGGGAAGAAGCGTAGAAAAGTTTCTCACAAAGAGTAAGAAATATTAACTTATTAGCTATTGAGATAATAATAATAATCATAATACAATGAATTTATTGATAACATATTCCGAGCTGCAATCGCAGAGCGACGGCTAATAAGTTAAAGATTTGAATTTATGGAAGGAGGGAGGGAGAAGGTCACGTGGGACCTAACAATGTATAGAGATACGCAATTAGTAAAAAAAGAAATGAATCACTTCGCTGAAAATTGCTAAAAAAAAATATTATTTCAACCACACGAAATGTAATCAATTTGAAATGAATCGTTAATTTGTTAAACCATTTCAAAATTAATAAATAAAATTTCAAACAGTATTATTTTCATTAAATGGAAATGAAAATGAAACAATAATAAATGTATTGCATATATATATATATGTATGTAGAGATACGCAATGAGTAAAAAAAGAAATAAATCACTTCGCTGAAAATTTTTTAAAACAAATATTATTACAATCGCACGAACTGTAATTTTTCTGCAATGAATCACGTTCTCAATTTGATAATAAATGATTTGAAATTCACGCAAATATAATTAATATGAAAATGAGACAATAATACGAAAAAGAAGAAATATTAATGAAAAACAAACAAATGATGCGTGAAGTCCCTACGCGCAGATGAAGTGAAACTTCACATAATAAAATATAAAAACAAAGATTATATATTTTTCAAATGATTTTATATTTTTAATTATTTTTTTTACAGTAATACATTTTCATGCAAACTTTATCATAAATAGTCATTTTTCACAATCATTCATTAAATTGAATTATTATTTTCGAGGGAAAGATCATTCATATCAATTATATTAATGATTGGATTATGATAACTAAAATAAGATATATAATGTTTAATATCGATTTTAGGTATATTCCTTGCAAAAACTGCATCAATAGTAGTACCCCCTTTAGTTGTTGGATCATTTCTACCATTTATCATTTCCAATGAAAATTGTTCGTTGAGGAATTTTATTAATGGTTCTGCTTCTGGCAACGAAAAGTTAACATTGAAATCTCCCGCGAGAATGACCGGCAGTTCGCTATAATCTACAGAATCTCCAATAAAATTTGCCAGAGCATGTGAATCTGCAGTTGTTAACAGCAATAATGATTTGCCGATAAATAATTTGATATCTATCATTGAAGCATTCGGTGATATATAAATAGATATTAAAATTATTTTAGGACTATTATTACATCTGGTGTTAATTGTACACACTACTGCACATAAGTCTCCAATTTTTGATAACGTTGATATCGTCTCATCAGCATTACTGGAGTAAGGAGCCTTAATTTCTGAATGTGGAGTGATAAAACAATGATTGTCATTTCCATTGCGATAAATGGCAACACCAGAATTTCTTAACTCACTGCGTTGAAATCTTGAAATTAAATCGAAATGAGGTATTGATACCGGAGGTTCATTATCATTCATGAACGTTTCTGATAACATTAAAATATTTATGTTTTCAAAAACTCTATCCATAAAATCATTCGCGTGAGCATGAAGACTCTGGCAATTGAATGATATGATTGATAAACCTTTTCTCAAGCTAATATAATCAAATAATTGTTTATCCAAAGTGACAATTCGATTTTCACGTAATTTTGTCATTTCATATCGCAAAACATCGCACGAGTGGTTGTTACTACATTTTGCATGATAAAATTTTTTATGTTTGTTAACAGGAATTATATATAAACCATCAATAGAAACGGCTCTCGACATTGCGACATAAACTAACTGTTGAGATTGCAATTTTTTCATAATAATAAACAACTTCATTGAAAGTGCCACCTTGCGATTTATGAATCGTCAATGCACAAGCTGGTGCTAGTGGAAAATGATTTCTTTTGGCTGATATACTTCTTTGTCTATTAAGATAAATGATAGCGTTTCGTCGACGAATCGGAACGGCGAGAGGATTGATGTTGTTCGCTATAGTGAATGAACGTGATATCATACGAGCCTTTATCCCAGTTTTTTCAGAATTTGGGAATATTAACCATACTCGAGTAACTTGTCCATTGTCGTTTTTCTCGACGTGGTTCAATTTTCCCATGGCGCCATTAGCTAATCCATCAGCAACAGCGATGTTTGTCGTTATAATGTAATATAGCCCAATGACGAGTGTTAAACGTTGTAGCAGCCCACCAGTGTCAGCTGACAATTTCTTCTTTTCTAGTGCTGTACGTGCACTCTCTAGTTGTTCATTATTTTCACAACCGGAGATGAAGTCTACAGCTTCAGATAAAATCTGATCTTGGTGATTCTCTAAAATTTCCTGATTATATTTTTCAACTGTTTGATTGGAATATGCCAGACGTATTCCATGAGGGCATAATTTATTAGCTTCTTCTTCTGTCACAAATCTTGATTCTACCAACGCGAGTTCTTCGTCATCCAAATAATCTCCATTTCCTATTTTCGTTAGAATAGTCGAAAATACAACATTCGATTGACGCATGATTTGTGATAGTTCATGAAGTTTGAAAGAACGCCAAGTTTTTGAACCAATATAATGTTTCGATTGTTTAAAAATTGGTGTGGCTTTTACAGGTGAAAGTTGTCTCAAATCTCCAACTAGTATGACGTCCAGCCCCCCAAAAAGTGTATCGAATTTACCTGTTATCAATTTCAACCTCCTGTTAATTCGTTCTAAGAGTTCCGCTCCTACCATACTAACTTCATCAATTAAAATTAAACGAATGTGTTGAAATAGCGATCTGAATTGTTGTAATGCTTCCGAACTCAAACCATGATCTCCTTTGGTGGATAATGACAGAGCAGTGTAAATGGTGGTACCGTCGATTGCTACTGCAGCTTTTCCAGTTGATGCACAGGTGAGGTATGCGTTGCAATGTGCATTGGTGGTTGCATATTTATTGTAAATTTCCATGATAAGACGAATTACAAAAGTTTTTCCACATCCAGCTGGACCTGTCAGGAATAACAACAATGGCTGAAGTTGTTCTGATGTTAAATGATGAATAACTTGTAGTAGAATCGATCGTTGGTCAATATTGGTCAATCTCATGAGTTTACAATATTCTTCATTTGGCATTAAATTTTCTCTTCGCTTCGCAATCGCTTGTAGTCTGCTCAAAGTTGCTAAGCGAAGGTCATCGTTGATGTTTGAATCGGGATTTGCATACATGTCATTAAACGGTGATAGCTCCGGGACCGCTTCTAGAACATTTTGATTGTTTTGTTGCATCAGATTTTCTTCTTCACGATACAATTGTTCACATAATTTCATGGTTTCTTCGATGTTGATGTTGGACTCGAATTCTTTGCGACGTTCTGAGATTACATTCTCATAGTCAGCATAAATTTGAAGAAATTTCGACTCAGAAAGAAATTCTATCTCTTCGTTGCGGAAAGGAATGTGCAACAAAACCATTTCTCTTCTATATTCTTCGAATTGAGTTGTCATATTATAATTTATGTATCTTATAATATGTTGAATAGATAATTTCTTGTATTCGTTGTTAGTGTTACATTTGTATCGCGCACAAAATAAAGCAAGAGTGAGATTATTTAATTTTTCGGGTCGTTGCTCATATTTCTCGATAATATTATCCTTCCAAATATCAGTAGACTCGTCATTCAGCTCTGCCAATTCCTTACGTGTTTTTTTTAACCTTTGCCGATCTGTAGGCCATGATGTTGGGATGAATATTACTGATTTAGATGCTTGTGACATCGATTTACGGAGCAACCACCAAGCTGCTTCTTGGCTTGAAATTTCCACTGAATTCAATAAATCGACACTCATTTTCCTAGTGATTTCAACCACTCCAAAATCCGGATATTTTTCGGTTATATCAATGATTTCTTTTTGTAAATTACTGATCCCATGATTTGATTTATTAACGTAGTCCACTACATACATCGCACAAGAATATTCGTCTAATATAAACTGCAAATCCATATTCGATTTCAAAATATTGAATATAAATGGATTGAATGGATTATGCCATTTCTCTGATGGTTCTCGTTTTAAAAAAATACGTGGTCGATTGATTCCGGCCGAAATTATTTTATAATAATGTTCATCTGAATTTATGTTATTGCCTTGATAGAAGTCATCAATATTTTTATAATCAGTGATTTCATATTGAAATTTAATTTTTTTGTAATGTTCGACGTAATTGGCGATATTCGGCTCTTCTTTATTCATCGGAACAAGTATTTGAGTCGATCTAGAAGGCAAAAAAGGTGCTTCAAATTGACATTTTTGAGGTTGGTTACCTTTCACCTTTTTATAACACGTAAATGTGTGTTTATGAGTTTGTAATTTTATATTATTCGATGCTTCTGATGTGGATACTGCAATTAAAGTATCGATCATAGAAATCGCGTATTCTTTGTCTTCGGCCAATGGATTGTTCGGTGCGTTTTCCAACCATAGTAAAATATGGGCGTGAGGACTTCCGCGATGTTGAAATTCGATTCGTTTAAAAATGTCTTTCACTTTATATTTTCCAAATGGACAAGACTCTCTGTTTTGTAAAAGAGCCATTAACGTGTTCACCAATTTATCGAAATATATAGCACATGTGACAGCGTCCTCGTTGATGAGTGTACTTTTTTGTAACCAATGTAATTCAATAGCTTCATCTTCAGAGACAATTTTTCCATTCTTCATTCTCTGAAGCAGTTGCAATAGTGGGATCCATCCGATTTCGTTTGCGCTCATTGTGAGGAAAAGTGTGGGCTTACCTAATTGCCGAATCATAGCAAAAAGATCTTTTTTGCGCTGTGATCAATAATATACAGAATTGGGTATCGATTTCAAGAAGGCTAGATTAGTCTCAAGGCAATTGTTGATATATTGTTCTGATTGAATTTGTTGTTTCGTCACTCTTGTATCACTGCCTATAAATTTGAAGGCGATAGTTGAAGATGAAGCAACACGAAGTCTCATATTTTTCGCAGCCATGTACAGCAAATGACGAGGAGTAACCCCTCGTCGATCTGTTCTTCTTATTTCACTAGTTGCCATTTGAAAAGGTGTAATTACTAGTCCATCTCGGTATTCTCTCATGTGACCTAGATATATACCTGGAAATGATAATTCCTCTGTGTATTGATCAAATAACAGACTTTTCGGAAGTTGATTTTCTCCAGGTGCAAGTTGTAAATATTTATCTTCGTCCCATAACAGCGTTTGTTGCTGAGCAATAAGACTATCTTCAATTGTAATCTCTTCACTTATTTCGTCATTTGGTATTTCTTCATCGGTTACAGGCGCATTCAAAAATGATTTATCAATTTCGATATCCTGGTAAAGTGGGGTATCCTTAAGGTAGTTTAACCATGCTCGGACTGTCCTTTTATTAACTAAGCCTTGAATGTAACTTGATTTGTGAATTTTCCGTTTTTTTATATGTATAATAATATCATGATCATCATTTATATTACGTGGCAAGCGTTTAACCATCGTATCCACATTTACAGGCACATTTATTATCTGTCCATATATACCGTATTGACCGTGAAGATGTCTTAAACGTTTTATTTGCATAAACGGTATTCGAAGTGAAATTATTCGCTCTGTTATTGTATATTTTTTGAAGTTAGATTATTTTTATCGTGATTTTGTTTAAATATGCCGTGGTGTTGTAAATAAATTCGAGGTGTTATCTGTAAACTTGTATGGTAGTGTGAGAGGTGTTCAGACAAGAAGATTATTAATAAAAGAATTGATTTTACCTCAGGTGATGTGTGTATGTGTGTGTACAATAATTGTATGTATTGATGGTGTTGATGTAGACTTCTCATACAATTGATGTGGTTCTGGATGTGTTCAATTAATGATGTGCACTGATGATAGTTTTCTGATGATTGTTGTGAATATCCAGGATTTCCAATTGTATTAATTGGTTATAAATGTTGAAGTATTCACTGATGTTGTTCACAATATTGTAATCCCTTGATTATATTAATCACTTGAGATGTCTTGATATGTGAATCTGTGCTGAAGTTGTCTGGTGTAGTTTTAGGTTAAACAGAGATGTTGTCGGTTGGTGTATTCTAATACGAATGAAAGCACGTGGCAACAAGTGGCACCACGAGGCACGCTTCTAGAAGTTTCTAGAATGCACTAGATGCATTCTAGAGGAAGTGTGAGGTTAGCGCCACTTCATTGGTACTGACGATGAAACATGGCGCACTGAATTGAGGTGATTGGTTAATGGTGGCGCGGCTGATTCAAATTAAAGATTTTATGCGTTGAATTCGCAACAGTTATGATATCTAAAACTGGTAGATTCTCTAGCATTGGTGGATATTTGAAACCATTGTAAGTTGCATAAGTTAGTATTTTTTTTTCTTCAACGATTGAAGACATGTTGCACACAATTTCAGATTTTCTTTTGGAACATTTGGTAAAATTGTATCCAGAATTTGGTGATCAATATTCGATAAAAATGAGGTTAAATCATGTTTAAACCATAATCTATCACATACTGAGCAAGCAATTCCGAAATTATTTTCTGTAAATTTTATTCTAATATAATCATGTCCCTTCTGATGTTGATTAAATCGAGAGTATGAGAGTTGTGGATTATTTGTAGTATTATCAATGGAGGTATTAGTGATATTTTCATTCAAATTCTCGCTAAAACTTTCGTCGACAGTCATAGATAATGCCGTCCTCATCGCTGGTTTTCTTACTTCTTTCTCACGTGCTCTATAATCACGTTGATATTCTGCTGCTGTTTTTTTTTATTTGAATTTATAGAATCGGCATGTGTACTCGCAGTTATTGATGAATTAATTATCATCGATGAATGTAGAGTTGTAAATTCTCCAAATGAAGTTGATGGACCAGCAGTTGCCAAATCATCTAGAAGTCTATCTCGTTTCGCTTTCTTACGTGCACGGTATTCTCCTTGATATTCTGCATTTGTTTTTCTCTTTTTAGATGCATTTGTTCCTGCAATGTTGCTTGCATAATTATTAATATCTGCTGAAGATTTTGTGACTGTAGATGGATCGTCAGTCATCGTATTCAGCAATTATTGATAACAATGTATATAATTTTATTTCAAATGTTATTCAAACGAAATATACCCAAGAGATAGATGAATTTATAATCATATGTATCTTAATATAATCCCGAATTCACAGCGTGTTCTGTGAGATTATTCTCGCTCAATTTGATTTTTGTTCTGGCGCACAGCAGCCAATTTATTGAGGCGCTCTGCAGCCTTCTCTTTATGGCGCACAGCAGCCAATTTTTTGAGGCGCGCTGCAGCCTTCTCTTTATGGCGCACAGCAGCCAATTTTTTGAGGCGCTCTGCAGCCTTCTCTTTATGGCGCACAGCAGCTTCAATAAAAAAAAAATAAAAAATAATAAAAAAAAAAATGAAAAAATATGAAAATTAAATACAAATACTTACCCTTCCGGCTCGCATCCACTGTGATGTGATGCTTGATCCACGAATACCTTTATAATATAAACATTTATATATCAACTTATCTTCAACGTTACGCGACTAATTAAATTTATCATAAGTCTCTAGGGATATGTTATCGGAAGTAGAGGGGATCATAAAAATTTATTATTATCTTTGATACAATAATCTATAATTAATTAATGGATACCGGGTAAAAAATCCATTCGAAATTCGTATTAAAATTTTTTTTTATTCAAATTCTATTCTAATATGATGTTGATTCATTAGATTCTTCATGTTACTCGATTTGGCTCCTATACTATGTTGAATACTCATAATTAAAATATTTTCAAATTGACGTTTCATATATTAATATTTATATTGGATTTAAAATGAAATATTATTCTTTATTTGCAAAATTATCATTTTCAACATATTTTTTATGATGTAGATATTTTTGATGAAAAAGTATAAAAATTCTTAATTTTTGTTAACGCATATGTAGTTTTTCATTTATTCATTAATTCATTCATTCATTCAAGCGACTCTATTCAATATGTTTTATATTCTTTTGAGCGAATTGAAAAATTTCTAAGTAATCCACATAGGTCAATGTAGTAAAATTTGAATATCATTTTCAACTGTCTCTTATTTTATATGCAATCTAAATTAAACATATATTTTAATTTTTTGAAAGTGTTCGAAATTTCATTGTTGATTCGAGCTATATATGTTGTTTCAGACATAAGTTTTTTTATATAAACTACTTATTTATTCATAAAAAAATGATCTACCTTGAGATAAATAACTCGATTTGTCTTCTTTCGAATCTCCTCATGCACTAAATTTGGAGTAGTCCACACACTCACACAATCACTGTAAAATAATTGATTTATTGTATAAATATTACTTTAAAATTTTTTCAAAATTATATCATATTTATTATATATGCAGGAATGATTTAATTATACCTTAAATTGAATAAATGGATTTATTTTTTCTTTTGTAACCCTTTGAAAATTTTTGACAATTTGCACACTCACACAATTACTGTGAAAGAATTGAAATAAAATTCTTATTTCCAAGGAAAATATTAAATTATATAACACTAATGTTCGAATAGAAATGATTCTATTTTATATATCTTGGAATAATTAGTTATATTTATTTATATTTACCTGAGATCTTTCATAACTTCGAAATTATTAAGCACAACCACTACGAAAAAATATTATGATGTTATTGCTTGTTTTAAAATATATAAAGAATAAAATTCACTAGAATAATTTGTTGCAATAAATGTCATCTTTACATGTATTTCTGAATATCGAATCTCAAACACGTCATTATATATATATATATATATATATACACAGTTCTCATCATTTGTTTATTTGTTCATTTGACGTATGGTGTCATTTTTCCTCATCAAGGATAAAAAAGTAAGTTTAATTACTTTAAATGATTTTATTCTTAATTTATTTGTATTTAATACCTAGTGTCATTGTTATATATTGTAACGGTGCTTGGTTCGTCCCTGAACTGCAAATCGCCGTTAACGTTACCTTGTGATTCTTGTCGATTGGGATGCCACCCTGGATCTTTTGAGTATCATATATAACTCCAGGGAAATTATATTTTATTCCTTAAATTAATTATCGAACAGTTGACTTTTCTTTATTCTTTATGAAATTAATAATACTTTATTTCGACACAATATTAATTGAATGTACGTAATGAACAAGAAAAATTATAATATTATAATGAAATAATAAATTCTGATTATTATTTTAGGCCGTGGTTATGACGGGTCTACGGCGACGCGATAAATTCCGTTGAACAAAATAAAAATTTAAGTCTAATCATACAACAATCACAAATTATTATTATTACTTAATAATATTCACCAATATTACTTTCAATATTTTCTTATAATTAATTTTACCAATGCAAAGATTGCGCTGTGGAATGATAGTAACAATTATACAAAATGGCTCGCCGCGTGTTGCTTCGTTCAATCACGCTTTGAGTAATTTATACTTCAATTTATTACCGTTTCTTTCAGCCACACTCGCTCAATAATTACTATTTCTGTTCGCTTTACTTACGAACAATTATTCTTACGCAAATTACAACGTCGATTACTCTTTTTAACAATTATTATTTATCGATTACACGCGACACACATTCAACACGCATCCGTATACCATGAGGTTCGCCGTGGAAGTGAAGTCCAAAATGGCTCCTTCCGTCTTCTTCTCCTTCCCAGCATTACCGCAGTAGTCGATTCAAGTCCAAATTAGGTCAAAATAGCATCCATAATAGTTTATTAATACAGATTAATCGTCATTGGTCCAATTCAAATAATGAAATAATCGACAATTATTTCATTGGTCGGCAAATTGATTTTTAATATTGCCGCCAAAGTCAGCCATCTTAATTCCGGATTTCGTATTCCCATTGGAGAATTTCAAATATCCAAGATGGTCGCTTTAAGACTCAAGCGCCATCTATCTTCATTCGCCACCATACCTCTTACATCAAGTTGTTGACGTTTTGTTCATGAGAGGTTAACCCATGCTGAGTATTGTGATTGAACATTGTTGGTGTTATCTTCTTCATTTACTGTGATATTTGGGCTGCTGAATTAATAAGATTGGTCTGAGTAATTGATTTTGGATCCGGATATTTCATTGATGATTGATTATTGGACTGATTGCTGGATTATTGGACAGATCACTGCTCCTTTGAATGGACAGGTATCCTTGTGTTGTCTCTGCGATACTCGGTGAGGCTCAATTAGTATATTTCACATTCACACTTACAATTTCCATCCATTCTTACTTTGTATTAGTAATTTATATTTATCTTTCCACAGCACAACGAGGTTAAATAAAATGATAATATTAATAATGATGTGTGGCAAGCCACCACATCACAATATATATATGTAAATTATTCATGATCCACACCTATTATATTTAATTTATCATACACGTCATATAAAATCAGTATATTCTTCGATAATGAATATATTTATGTCCAAATGTCAATATATATATATTGTGACAGGAAGTATTGTCGACCTCCCCTATAACGCTCGAATATTGTTCTCGGGCGTCAATCGTCGAAAGAAAATAGTTGTGGAATTGTTAATTATATTTTATCATCGAGTCACATGGGTGACTGGCGTGGATTGTCAATGCTAATTAAATTAAATAATGATAAATGTCGAAAGAAAATTGTATACACAGTTCCTGGCTGGCTAGACAATATTATAATTAATGAATCAAAAATAATAATTCGGCAAATATTGCCGAGAATGAAAATAATTTCCAGATAAACGACATTGAATTCGACAATGAGAGCGAGCGAGAGAGGTCATTCCTAATGGCGATCCAATGCAATAGACAAGGATATAAGATGCTTGCGGAAACTGCAACGGTCAACGCACCAACTCGTCAACACGTGAGGATCACGTGGTCATTAGACAAAGGGACAATGAGCCTACGATCAGGCGATAGCCGAAAATCACTTCACTTCTGCTCTACGAGCCAATCTGTAAAGTCGACGCCCGAAAATTGTATTCGCGTTAAAGCAAAATTATAAAATTTATATAAAAAGTATTATAAAAGTAAAAGTACAATATACAAAATTATCGTCAAAGTAATAGACGAATTATATCAAAGTCATTGCCTGGAAAGAAATATTCAGTCAAGGGAAAATTGTCAAAACTAATTGAAATATTGAAACAATTGTAATTGGAATATTCTGGAAAGAACTGGAATAATTGTCGAAAAGAAATAATTGTAAAGCCAAGCCAAAACTGTAAGTTAACATTTATATAAATCTGCATAATTCTTGTCTCAACCATTGAGCTATTTACTAAATTGAATCAAATCTCTTATTAATTAAAATTGAATGATATATAATATAAAATTGTGTGTGAAAAGTTATTTTAAATTATCTATATGTAATATCCAAATTGTGTGTGATCGTCTTAAGTGTCATATCCATTTGCATATTATTCATTTTGTCGAAATTATCATTGACGAAATTATTATAAAATATTATTGAAATTATATTGGTCAAGGGTCGTCCGGCGGTACTCAACCTTGAGATCGTCACGAGTTAGCTGGCATAAAAATAAAATTAAATAAATTAAATGATCGTCAAAATAAAAGAGTTTATTGATTTATCTCGACGAAAATCAATTGGCGCTCAACAATTTAGGTTCGATATATTGAACTAAACTAAAATTAACACGAAAATATAAAACTTCATTATTAACGCCTCATGAAACCTGGCAGCACTTGACCCAGGCCGCGCCAGGAGGAATCAAGACAAATAATTCCTATTTCAATATGTGGGAATGATTGGAAAAATATAAAAAAAAAAAGAACAGTTTGTTGTAAAACTTAGTTGTAACTATAATGATATATTGATTTATTGCATGCCTATTAAATAACACTTAGTACGGTAAGGTCTAAGAGGATTGCACGAGACAATGAGGACTGGGCAGCCTGGCGACACATTAAATAAATATTATAAACTAATAAAACAATTTGGGAAAGGCCTATCCTACGTGCGTCATAGCATAATTATTATAAACTAAATTTGTAGCTAATAGAAATATTTTTGGAAAAGAAGAGAGCAGTGTTGTATCAGCAGTCGAAGCGTAAAGACGAGCTCTGAGAGAGCAACGACGTGAAAAGACGCCAAGTTAAAATCATACCGCGTAGTAAAGTAGATTAACGATTATATTTTGTATTGTTCAATTGTCTAAATCTTTTCGCATCATATTGAAATAATATTTTACTTGAAAAATTAATAAATAAATTAAAACAACCAATCATCACTTTGCCGATCCAATATATCCTGCTACCTTAACATTCATCATTGATCCTACATATATAGTGATTTTGTGACGTCACAAATACCATATATATATTGTGATTTTGTGACGTCACAAATTACATATATATATTGTGATTTTGTGACGTCACATATATATATATATATATATATATATATATATATATATATATATATATATATTAGGGTGCTTTTTTTGAAGCGACTATTTTTTTTTCTTTGCTTAACAGACGGAATATCACTCTATACATGGAAAAAAAAATTCCCTCCAAAGATGAGTTCTTAATTTTAATATTTAGTACTCTCACCATCTATTTGAAATTTTCCCATTTGATTAACACGTAAATGTCGATTTTTTTTTTTTTTATTGATTTATAGCTTCACGGCATTTCATGCTATTTAATTGGTTCCCAACAGAAATTGTACAGAAATCTACAATCTTTCATTATGTTTATAGCATAATTATGTACAGTGAACTACCCTACCAGTAAAAAATGTTTAAGCCGATTCTTGCTCGAATTTCATGGTTTTTTCGATTTTTCTCGAAAACTATCAATTCTGCTGCAAAAGTAAATGGGACCTTTTTTGTAAGAAATTCGATTTTCTATAAAATGTTATTCCTGATAAAAAACTGTAGAGCTGATATTTTTCGAGAAAAATTCAATTAAACACGTAGAAATTTGAAATTTCGCTGTTTAATCTAGATTTTAGTGATTTTTAATGACACTACAGCTGGAAAAAAAATCATCACGGTATTTTAAATACAAAATCAATCGTATACAATGAATCAATCATTTTATTCATTTCGAAATTCTTTTAATATTTTATAATAACACTTAGAGATAATTCACTTAGGATTGAAGTAATTGATAATTTGATTTAACGCACGACGAATAATTTTTGCGATGGTTCTGGACAACTTGTAATAAATACTGTCGTTAATCTTCGTCGTTTGTTAGGCAACTATTATATTTTTCAATTAAAGCGACACCTCTTTCGGCAGTATCGTTCACAATTCTTAAATTACTAAAAGTATGAAGACATTTTTTATAAGATGGATCATTATTCCAAGAATCAATGTCATTATCTAAGAAATCGTATGACAGTTGAAACTGTTCGAAAATGAAAATCGATTTTTTGCTCACAAAATCACTGATGTTTTTTATTGCTATCGAATTTAATTGGTCTTTTTTGACATTTAAACGTTTAATATCATCATTATTCATTATCGTGTTTTTTTTTCTCTTAATTTTAATTTTAATTAATAATTTTAACAAAAAATAAATATAAAATTTATTTAATAAATAATGATAAATGGAAAAAAATTTATTTAATTAATTAAAAAAATCATAAATCACTATATTTAATGGATCATTAATGGAAGATATGGAGATTATAGAGAACCAATAAGAAGATATTGAATTCTAAGAATGTCTCCATTTCTCATTGAGTCGTATGAAAAATCACAAGTTTTATTTTATATTATAAAAAGTACCGCTAATTAATCAATAAAAATTGAGACAATAAGAAAAAAAATTATACAATATTTACAATTGTTGAAAGTACAAGTTCAGAGCACGATAGAACTAATTTACAAAAAAATATGGAAAATATACTTGAGCTCGCTTTCTTTAATTTTAAATCGCTTTAATTAATTTACACGTATGTGAACAAATTTTCGTGTTTTACATGTGATCCGTATATTGACTCATCGACTGTACTACCTTATTAACCACCAAATTCAAACCTATTGGAATTAAGATTATCCATTGATTTTTCGGTAGAAAGTCTAATTAAAACATTCATGATAAAATGAAAATTACATTTAATGTAAAAATAACTATTTTATAAAATATAATTTAATATCGTGCAATATGAACTTACGCAGCTCATTCCCATTGATATCTTCTTCATATTCTATTGAGTCATCGACATTATCAAGAATAGCAGATTTTTTCAAAATGTCATCAGCTAATTGAAAACAGTTCATCGTTTTCTTACTTTCAACATAAAATTCTTTACAGCTGTTTGACAAATGATCATATTTTCCATTGTTAATAATATCAAACAATTGATTCAATTTCAGATTGAATTTGTCGGTTTTCTCACGTTGCTTTTCAGATATTTTTTTTTTCTTTCGAGTTTTATTTAAATTAATATATTCTTTATTAAAATTTTCAATTTTTCTGACACTTTGTCCTCGATGACAGTAGGAATTGAAAACTTGCTCCAAACATCATTCAATTCACTTACAACTTCATTACAACTTAGTCAAATAGTCATTTTTAGACCACGATGTTTATGCATGAAGACGTTCATAACCTCACGATACGTAGGTAACTTTTTGTTATTGAACTTATCTGTTTCAAATCCCAATGAATGGTTAAACGCTTTTTTTCCAATCATTTGTCTCATGTTTTCACCTTGCAAATCGTTATTTTCAAAGAAACGTATGCATGTAACAAAAAAAATAATGCACACGCGTCGCGAAGAATGAAAAAAACTAACTTCTCGAGCCCTGGTTATAAAACAATAACCTTTGCATTAGAAGAGGTGGTAATTATAAACGCTATAAACGCTGAGTGGGAAAAAAAAGATATTGTGGGGGTTTGAGGTAAGGTGAGGGCATAAACAAAGAACTTGCTTCATTTGTTTACTGTATCAGATATTTATGCTCCCTACATACATATATATATTTGTCCCCTATAACACAAATATCAAAATATATCTATATATAAATGTTTTGAAACAAAAATAAAAGAAAGTTTAATCTCAATTGGTAATCACGCAGTGTCTGCACGAAAATATATAATTATTTTCATTATTATGATTAAGAAAAGCACTAAAATCTAGATTAAACAGGGGAATTTCAAATTTCCACGTGTTTAATTGAATTTTTCTCGAAAAATATCAGCTCTACAGTTTTTTATCAGGAATAACATTTTATAGAAAATCGAATTTCTTACAAAAAAGGTCCCATTTACTTTTGCAGCAAAATTGATAGTTTTCGAGAAAAATCGAAAAAACCATGAAATTCGAGCAAGAATCGGCTTAAACATTTTTTACTGGTAGGGTAGTTCACTGTACATAATTGTGCTATAAACATAATGAAAGATTGTACATTTCTGTACAATTTCTGTTGGGAACCAATTAAATAGCATGAAATGCCGTGAAGCTATAGATCAATAAAAAAAAAAAAAATCGACATTTACGTGTTAATCAAATGGGAAAATTTCAAATAGATGGTGAGAGTACTAAATATTAAAATTAAGAACTCATCTTTGGAGGGAATTTTTTTTTCCATGTATAGAGTGATATTCCGTCTGTTAAGCAAAGAAAAAAAAATAGTCGCTTCAAAAAAAGCACCCTAATATATATATATATGTGACGTCACAAAATCACAATATATATATGTAATTTGTGACGTCACAAAATCACAATATATATATGGTATTTGTGACGTCACAAAATCACTATATATATATATATATATTGACATTTGGACATAAATATATTCATTATCGAAGATTATACTGATTTTATAGGACGTGTATGATAAATTAAATATAATAGGTGTGGATTATCAATAATTTACAAATGATTAATATATGATTTTATATTTTCAGCAATCATGAATGAAGAAAATGAAGAATCACAAACTGAAATAAAGAAGCTAGAGATGATGCGAGTATTTTTTAACAATTTAAAAAATCAAGATTTCATAAATTATATGCAGCAGGCGAATTATTCAACGCCTGGTCCAATTTCAAATCCACCACCAACACCATCATTTCCACAAGCACCACCACCACCATCGATACCACATGCACCACCACCACCATCATTTCCACGAGCTACACGACCACCATCAATACCATCGGCATCAGCACCATCAACACCACCAGCATCAGTACCATCAAGACCATCATTGATGTCACATAGTGATAAACGTAATTATTATTATTACATACAATAAATATTATTTATTTTGATTACCAATTTCGGTACATCAACATATTTTTTTTTCAGCAAAACGATGAGCACGAGGCCCGAGAAAACAAAAAACAAATGGTCCCTATTGGCATAATGATCGGCGCGGGAGACAAGGTGGTCGGGGTGGTCGGGGCGGGCGTGGTGGGGGCGACAGAGGAAAAAATTCTCAATATTTCGTTTTTAATAATAATTGTTATTTGTTTATTATCTATCTATCTATCTATCTCAATATTTCGTTTTTAATAATAATTGTTATTTGTTTATTATCTATCTATCTATCTATCTATCTATCTATCTATCTATCTATCTATCTATCTATCTATCTATCTATCTATCTATCTATCTATCTATCTATCTATCTATCTATCTATCTATCTATCTATCTATCTATCTATCTATCTATCTATCTATCTATCTATCTATCTATCTATCTATCTATCTATCTATCTATCTATTTATCTATCCTGTGATTTTGTGACGTCACAATATATGTGGGTGTGTGTGTGTGTGTGTGTGTACTGCGCATGCGTCAAGTATACATTCCCTCTTTATAGTAGATTTTTACTTTGAATCTATCCTACCTGAGACAGACATCTATGACGCATGCGCACTAGTGAAATTTACGCTGTTTATGTAATTTCATCATGGATATTCGAAGATTGCTACTGCGCATGCGCACGAAATATTGCTACTGCGCTTGCGCACTACATATCGCTACTGCGCATGCGCACTAAATATTACTACTGCGCATGCGCCAAATACCCATTGTTGAATATTTAACGCTTTTCATTCCCGAAGTCGATTAAGAAGTTTCACTTCAAAAATATTATTCCACCCGTAAGAAATATTATTTATTTGCAATGAATCGTTGATTACTTCCACAATTTTCAAATTTTATAAATAAATTTTCACGCACTGTTTTGGCATTAAATAGGTATGGAAACGACACCCAAATGATCTGTATAAATGTATATTGTGACGATTTTCGTCCAGGCGGCGCCAATTAGGCATGTTAGTAGTAGGGATAGGTGCGTATGCACCTATTCTAATGATGCATTGAGGCGACAGTGAAAGACACTGTTGATCGGGGCTGTGAGTAATAAGGACGTGTCAGTACGTGTAGAGTTTGGGCGCAATTGCGTAAGAGGCGATAGGAGATCGTGACACTGCGTAGCCACAAACACATGGAGGACGCTGAATAAAGAAAGCAGATGATCATCAGTCAAAGTAACTGGTGTTGATGTTGAGGTAGAGGATGCTGCTGAAGATGTTGAAGCTGCTGTAGATGCTGAGGTAGCTGAGGATGAAGCCACGGAAGCTGTAAAAGTGCAGTGAAATGGTGCTGTACGTGTGAGCTGTGAGGTGTGATAAGAAAGTGTGTGAGAACCCTTGTAGAAACCCCTCCCCCCTGTCGTGTAATATTGTATGAGAAGACTGCTGCGAATCTATCATGTACGCTAAGTGTGAGAATCCACGTATTTATCAGAGAGAGAATATTTTGAGTTATTGTATCGAGTCACATTATTATTATTTTGTTGAGCGTGAAGAGCGTATGATATTGGAATGTGAACGATTATTATTTCATTAACATTATTATTTTCATATTATTATTTTCATTACTATTATTTTCTTATTCGTTCATTTTTATTATTATTGAATAAAAGAACACTTTTGATTTGAAATATAAATAACTTCTCCCGGGTTATTTATTTATTATAATTTGAACGGGAGTGGCATCCCTTGTGTTGTGTTGCTGTGGAGGTTGCTGTTGTTGCCGAAAAATTAATTTAATATCATTTTTAAATATTGTGCGCGGCGCCTAGAAAACGCCACGTCACAATATATATATGTAGATAGATAGATAGATAGATAGATAGATAGATAGATAGATAGATATATATTTTATTATGCCCTAGCTGCAGCCATGGGGCAAAATTATACAGAAACAAAAGTATAAGTAAATTTACATTATATAAACTTAATAGCATACATGATTGTAATAAGTATAAAAGTAACATTGGTATAAAAGAAAAATAATTTGCAAGTAAATCCATATAAGTGAAGTTGAACAATAGCATCAAGATCAATACCATCATGAAATTTAGCACAATTAATATGTTATCAATATATTCAATTTTAAATAATACTGAATAAGTAATTTACATAAGGATAGGTAAGCATAATATTGAGCAGAAAATGAAAATGTTGACCAGAAAATTAATGAAATAGCAATTTAGTGTAATAATTGTAATTAGACGATAAAAATAAAGTAAAGTAGATAAAAATAAAGTATAGTAGCCGACAAGACCAAACGTTGGGAAATAGTACAATAATTTAATATTATTTATTAATGGTAACACCCAATTATCAACTATGTTCACTCATTACCTAGCAGATATTTATATAATTTTTGTTTAAATATTGGTAGCGACGAAATAGTAGTCAATTCCACTGGTAATGAATGCCAAAAGTTAATTCCCGCAATGTGAAATGAGTTTGCTTGCATTGATGTACGATGAATGGGTATATGAAACGTTGATGGGTTAGAGTTTCTTATCGAGCATCTCGTATCTGTGCTTTTACGTTCGAACATGTCGTTAATATAGGTTGGAGTATTTCCATAAAGAATCTTGTAGATCAATATTCCCATGAAATAATTTCGCCTATCTTTCACACACAACCATTTCAATCTAGTTCGGTATGAAGTAATGTGATCATCAATCTTTAAGTTAAAGATGAAGCGAATTACAACATTCATTAGTCGCTGTAATTTTATATTCAATTTGACAGTTACATCGTTGTAAACCACACAACAGTAATCCAGTATTGGAAAAAGTAGCGATGTTTTACAAGTTTCATCCTTAGTTGCGTTGATAAGGCGTTTTTATTTTGTTTTAGTCTGTAGAGTGTTCCATAGAATCTATTAGAGATATATGACACGTGCTTAGCCCAAGATAAATTCGTTTGTAAGATGACTCCTAGACTCCGTGCAATTGTGACATATGGAATATTTATGCCCTTGATTAATATTGGTGGCATTGATGATAGGTCCAAGTTATTGATGTAGACTGGGCTACCCAATATTAATAACTTTGTCTTATCCAGATTGAGCTTCAGTTCATTACAACATGCATAGTCAAAAATTGCCTGTATGTCGTAGTGAATATTATCCATTGCGTGTGCAATATCATTTGGTGAACAATCAAGATAAATTTGTATATCATCCGCAAAAATAATGTGACTGGAGAATTTTAACACTTTAGCAATGTCATTGATAAATATGGTAAACAATAAAGGACCAAGCACCGAACCCTGTGATACACCAGTATTAACTGTGGACCAATGTGAGTGCGAAGATGTCGTCTCATCAATAACTCGCTGTACTCGATTTGTAAGATAGGAGTAGATAAACCGTAGTGATGATGATGAAAAACCAATCTTGGCTAGCTTTACTAGCAACAGTCTATGCGAAATCATGTCGAACGCTTTACTGAAATCAAATAGTACTAATATAGTTATTCTTCTCTTGTCTGCTGCCAGTCTCATATCATGACATAGTTTAAGGAGCGCTGATTGCGTGCTAAAAAACTTTCGGAAGCCTGATTGGTATGGATCCCAGATATCATACTTATTCATGTAGTTGATGATTTGCTTGTAAATAATCCTTTCAAACAATTTTGATAATTCGCATAAATTAGCAATTGGTCTTGTGTCCGACGGTGATTTTGGTAGATTACATTTTGATAATGGTTTGATATGAGATTTTTTCCAGTTCTCTGGAAACAATGAAGTGTTTATGCAATGATTAAATAACACGGTAAGAAGTGGTGTTAATGAACCTGCAAGTATCCTGATAGTTGATGGTGAAACATTATCTGGTCCCATTGAATGAGAGTTAGAAACAGATGAAATAATCTGTTGATGTACAGTTATATTATCTACATTTTGAAGTTCAAACTGATCACAATCCAGTCGGACAAACTTAGTAGCTGATACCAAATCGTCCGGTTTACATGCCGATGAGTTATTGGTAATTGTTGCGTAATAATCCATAAGTTGTTGTGGAGTAAAAAAGTTGAATGGTGAGGATAATTTAGATTTAGTTAGTCCCAGTGAGGACAATTTACGCCAAATTGCAGCAGGCTCACTGATATCATTCAGCTTAGTAAGCAAAAATTTGTTCTTAGCGTTTCTCAAATCCAGTGCAAGATTATTCCGATAACTCTTATAAATCTCGTAGTGTACTGGTAGGCCTGACCTTTTGGCACGCTTGAATAACTTAGTTTTTAGCTTCAATTTTAATTTAAAAACGGCAGTTACCCAAGGAAATTTATGCATGCGCTGTTTGAATTTTCTCATTGGGATAAAATTATCAAGTCCATCAGTGATGAGCTTCTCGATGTTTGATATAGCTTGTATAACATTAGGATCTGGCATAGATAATGTGAAGTTGTCAAAAGTTGTCCGAAGTTCATTGCAAACGTAATTATTAAATGCATTATGGTCCAGATCCCTATAATTACGACGATGTATCCCTCTATCAGTAGGAAGAGGCTCTGACATGTTATAAGCCACCGAGAGTAAGTCATGACCAGCAATAAATGGAGCATTTGTTTTAGTGTATTTGATGACTTTAGTCAAATCATCCGTTAATATCACATCCAGCCAAGTATCTGATGAAGAAGTGTGATGGGTAGGTTCAGATGGAATGATTTTCAGTGACATTGAATCAGCCAGATCTCGTAAATAGTTTGCCTCAAAATGTTGTGAGGTCAAGTCGCAGTTTAAATCACCTGTGATAATTACATTCTTGACATGAGGATAGTATTTGTTAAATTCATTAATAAATTGCATAAGAAGTATACCCTTCGGTCTTCTATATATTGAAAAAAACAATAAGCTGTCATCATTTGGGAGTACAAAATTCAAGATGATGAATTCTGGTTCATTGAGTGAATCATTGAGCGAAGTAGAAAGTATGGAAGATTTGAGTATATTGTTGATGAAACAAGCCACTCCTCCACCAAGACAACACTTACGATCATTCCTAAGCAAATAATAGCCATTAATTTCGACTGATTTGTCAGTAATAATAGGTTTTAACCAACTCTCGGCCACTGAAATAATATGACATTTATGCTGAACTGCATGCAATCGAATCAAGTCAATGTGAGCTGAAAGAGAGTTAGCATTAATTTGGCAAATAGTAATAGTTGAAATTTTGTTACTCGACAACATTGGATTAATTGAAGATACTTGGCATAGTCAATCCGAACGTATCTGCTGGAGATCACTTTCATTCTGTATTAGAATCAAATTAGTCGAGTCATTTTTACGTGCAGCAATCTTTCCTTCTTTAATCCATATTCGTATTTCCAGTTATATTCCTTAGCCACTTCTTTAGTTTTGCGATATAATAAGTGAGTAGATATAGCGAGAAATTCATTAATATATAAATTACCCGGTAACTTACAATTAAATACTTGACCAATAGTAAGTGACCCCTTACGCCTCTTCAGCGTAATAATATGCTGTGCTATATGTTCTGATTTAAACTTGATTATATATGATGATTTAGTGTTTATTGTCATTGATTGAGAATTGTTGTTTTTATTTTTTACAACTTGACGAATATCCAGAACATCATTAGCTAGTTGTGATGAGTCAAGTTCAGCTAGTGTACGCTCTAAAACATCATGAGTATGTAGAGATATTCAATGCAAAAAAAAAACGCTAAGAATCACTTAGTTGAAAATTACTGAAAAAAAATATTATTACAATCGCACGAAATGTAATTAATTTTAAATGAATCGTTATATATCCTTCCACAATTTCAAAATTATTGAAAAAATTTTCACGCACTTTTATTTTCATTAAAGAAATATGAAAATGAAAGAATAATGAATGTATGTATACATATATATGTATGTAGAGATACGCAATGGGGAGAAAAAAGCAGCGAATCACTTCGCTGAAAAATGTTAAAATTATTCCAATCGCATGAAATGTTATTAATTTGAAATGAATTGTGAACTACGTTCACAGTTTTGAAATTGATAAATTAATTTTCAGGCAGTTTCTTTTCATTGAATAAATATGAAAATGATACGATAATATAAAAAAGAGAAAAAAAATATTATTCCAACCGCAAGAAATATAACTTATTTGTAATGAATCGTTAATTACTTCCACAATTTTATAATGTTATAAATTAATTTTCGCGCACTTTTTTGTCATTAAATAGGTATGGAAACGACACCCAAATGATCTGTATCAATGTACATATATGTGTAGAGATATTCAATGCGAAAAAAAACGCTAAGAATCACTTCGTTAAAAATTACTGAAAGAAAATATTATTACAATCACACGAAATGTAATTAATTGGGAATGAACCGTGAATTACGTTCACAATTTCAGAATTATCAAATAAACTTTCACGCAGTTTTATTTTCATTAAATGAACATGAAAATGAAACAATAATGAATGTATATATATGTAGAGATACGCAATTAGTAAACAAAAAAATAAATAACTTAGCTGAAAATTGTTAAAAAAAAAATTATTCCAACCGCACGAAAGGTTATTAATATGAAATGAATCTCAAATACCGTTCACAGTTTTGAAATTATCAAAAAAATTTTCACGTACTTTTATTTTCATTAAATAAATATGAAAATGACACAATATTAAAAATCGTTAATTTCTTCCACAATTTCAAAATTAATAAATAAATTTTCAGGCACTTTCATTTTCATGAAATCAAAATGAAAATGATACGATAATAAGAGAAAGAAAAAAAAAGAAAAAAAAATCCTAAAAAAAAAAAAATTATTTCAACCGCAAGAAATGTTATTAATTTGAAATGAATTGTGAACTACGTTCACAGTTTAGAAATTAATAAATGAATTTTCAGACACTTTTTTTTCATAAAATAAATATGAAAATGATACAGCAATGAATGTATGTATATATATATTGTTAGGTCCCAACTCCCAAGTGACCTTTACCCTCATTTCTGACGTCACGCGCCTGCGCTCTGTCGCAGCGCGCTTATTTCAAATAAATACTCTTGCATCTCGAAACATGTTCTTATTTTAGTAATTAATCGATTCATTCTATTGTATTGAATATTCTTTATATAATATAATATTTCATTTACTTTATGTAATAGTAGCTTTTACTTTAGAAATATCTATTTTTAACTGAGTATGAATACCAATGTCACATGAGAACTTCCGTCAAAATCGCTTCTCGATGAAACAGAAGAAATTAAAACCATGAATAACTTTCTCACACTAAAATGCTTATTTCACATAACGTATAAAATTCGAAACTTAACTAAAACTTTCATTAATTCGACTCCACGATTTTTCCAAGAAATATTGATAACTAAAATCAGCAAATTGTAGGGTATCCCTACCTATTGAACTGTTCGACCAATAGGAGTCACCCTTTCGTCACTTCCAACGAATTATTAAATTGTTAACGTAAATTCAACCAATGGAAAATAACGTTTGAAACTGCTGACAGAAATATTCAAACATAAGTAAAATTTGTCTATAAAAACTAAAACGCAACAAATCTCATCAGTTCTCTCACATACCACCGATACGACTATGAGTTCTCTCACATACCACCGATACGACTAAGAGTTCTCACATATCACCGATACGTCTAAGACAGTTCTCAATCAACACCACAGGTACGACTAAGTTATACATCCTCAATACCAAGTGCGACTTATACGCTTTCTCGAATCAAGTTCACGAACACATTCATTCATAATTCTACGTCAAGTTAATACATAAATCTCGAATTCCAATAAATCAAGTAAACCAAGTAAATCAAGTAAATCAGAATCTTTGTGTCAATTGTTCTTGTAATGATAATTCAAGTTTAAGTCAATAACGGTTTTCAATACAATCATAAATTGTTTTTCAATTATACCTATAGACGTATCGAGAACTCAGTTAATAATTAATAATCGTAATTTAAGTGCATCAAAGACATTTATAATCGTTACTCAATATTGGAATTCACCAGTTCATGTGTTTAATTAATAAATCAATTAATAAGTGTTTCAAATAAATTTATAATCTTCTCTAATTCACTTCATAACATCCTTACGCTTCAGCTACGCATAGTAGTGACAGGCAACGATCCTCTACCAAAATAAAAATATTTCTGTTTTTAAAATCCACGTCCAACAACACCTACGACGTAACAATATATATATATATATATATATAGAGATACGCAATTAGTAAAAAACGAAATAAATAACTTCGCTGAAAATTGTTAAAAAAAAAATATTATTCCAATGAAATGAATCTTGAATTACGTTCACAATTTCAAAATTATTAAATAAATTATCACGCAGTTTTATTTTCATTAAATGAACATGAAAATGACACAATATAAAAAAGAAAAAAAAATAAAAGATAATATATTATTCCAACCGCAAGAAATATAATTTTATTTGCAACGAATCGTTAATTACTTCCAGAATTTAAAAATTTTATAAATTAATTTTCACGCACTTTTTTGTCATTAAATAGGTATGGAAATGACACACAAATGACTGTAAAAATGTATATATATGTAGCGATATTCAATGCGAAAAAAAAGGCTAAGAATCACTTCGTTGAAAATTACTGAAAGAAAATATTATTACAATCGCACGAAATGTAATTAATTGGGAATGAATCGTGAATTACGTTCACAATGTCAAAATTATTAAATAAATTTCCACGCAGTTTGATTTTCATTAAATGAACATGAAAATGAAACAATAATGTACGTATGTATATATATTGTTACGTCGTAGGTGTTGTTGGACGTGGGTTTTAAAAACAGAAATATTATTTTATTTTTGTAGAGGATCGTTGCCTGCCACTACTATGCGTAGCTGAAGCGTAAGGATGTTATGAAGTGAATTAGAGATGATTATAATTTTATTGGAGAACAATTATAATTTCAATTGATATTTATTAGTGTGTTCACTCAAACTGTTACAGATAATTTACACTTTTAGATTTATTGTCTATTTAATTCTTCTTTGAGTTAATTCGACGATTCTGAATTTAATTGATTCTAAGATGTTATTTCACGGAAAACTTGATTGTCGATTATCGTTATCACTTAAAACTTAAAGATGCCACATAGGCTATTTGATTTGCTACACAGGCTATTTGATTGCCACTAAGGCTACTGAATGCCACAAAGGCTACTTGATTTGCCACACAGGCTATTTGATTTGTCGACTTAGTATTTTCTAACTTGATTTAGTTGATGATTTGCTTGAATTCGTAATCGTCGTAAAAGATGTAGAAAGTGAATTTGTAGTCGTCGTGAACTAGACTGATCGTTGATGATGTTGAAAGTGAACTGATGAGATTCGTTGTGTTTCAGTTTTTATAGACAAATTTTTACTTAGCTTTGAATATTTCTGTCAGCAGTTTGAAACGTTATTTTCTATTGGTTGAATTTACGTTAACAATTTAACAATTCGTTGGAAGTGACGAAAGAGTGACTCTTATTGGTCGAACAGTTAAATAGGTAGGGATACCTTACAATTTGCTGATTTTAGTTAACAATGTTTCTTGGAAAAATCGTGGAATCGAATTAATGAAAGTTTTAGTTAAGTTTCAAATTTTATACGTTATGTGAAATAAGCATTTTAGTGTGACAAAGTTATTCATGGTTTTAATTTCCTCTGTTTCATCGAGAAGCGATTTTGACGGGAAGTTCTCATGTGACATTGGTATTCATATTTAGTTAAAAATAGATATTTCTAAAGTAAAAGCTACTATTACATAAAGTAAATGAAATATTATATTATATGAAGAATATTCAATACAATAAATGGATCGATTAATTACTAAAATAAGAACATGTTTCGAGATGCAAGATTATTTATTTGGAATAAGCGCGCTGCGACAAAGCGCAGGCGCGTGACTTAAGAAATGAGGGTAAAGGTCACTTGGGACCTAACAATATATATAAATGTGTGGAGATACCCGACGAGAAAAACCCGCCACGAATCACTTCGCTGAACATTACAAAAAAAAAATATTATTCCAATCGCACGAAATGTTATTAATTTGGAATGAATCGGGAATTACGTTCACAATCTTAAAATTATTAAATAAATTTTCTCGCAGTTTTATTTTCATTAAATGAACATGCTAATAATACAATATAGAAAAGAAAAAAAAAAGAAAAAAAAATACGAAAGGGAATATTATTTCAACCACAAGAAATATAATTTTTTTGCAATGAATCACGTTCTCAATTTGATAGTAAATAATTTAAATTTCACGCATTTCCATTTTCATGAAATTAATATGAAAATGACACAAAATAAAAAAGAAAAAAAAATTTTTTTAAATATTATTTCTATCGCACGAAATGTAATTCATTTGGAATAAATTGCAAATTACTTCCACAATTTTGAAATTTCATAAATTAATTATCACGCACTTTTTTTGTCATTAAATAGGTATGGAAACGACACACAAATAACTGTATAAATGTACAAAAAAAGGACAAATTTTTTTAAAAAAAAAGAAAAAAAAGGCGCCAAGTTCATGTGTGGCAAAAAAATTGAATTGCAAAAATTAATTTGGAAAATTTATTTTGAAAAAATTACTTTGCAAAAAGTTTATCTGAAAAAGGTACTTTCAAAAAATTACTTTGCAAAAAGTTTATCTGAAAAAGTTACTTTCAAAAAATTACTTTACAAAAAGATTCGATATCAGTCATTTGTTTGCCAAGTACACAATATAAGGTTATACATAAACATATATAGACTTACTATGTATTATATATTATATATTATATATGGACTTACTATGTATTATATATGTATTATATATTATATATTATATATTATATTATATATTACATATTTGTTATACATTAGTAGTTAAACAAGGCGGGTTCTGGGACAAACCTGTCGGTAACTTGCATTGGCCCCTACCTTACCGACAGTTTCATAGTAGGTCCCAATCTGTTTTATCATCTGGTCGAAAAAGTCGATATCTGTATTATCCACTAAGCGACGTTTCTCGTGAAGTGGAATTTTTTATCGATATCGATGATAGTACTATAGTATGAGTTTTTTTGTTGCGACATTGGGGAAATGGATAACTGTACGTTTCTCTATGATTGAACTGTATTTTCACTGTTGAGTGGGTGGGGGAAATTCAAATGAATAAGTTTTTATCCATAATATATATGAAATATTTTTTTCCTACAAATATGAAAGAATAAATAAAAAAAAAAATGATAAACAAAAGAAATGAATCAATAAATGAAGAAAAAGTAAATAATCATATAAATAATTGTATGAGTCACTGTATAAATAGTCATATAGATAAGCATATGAATAATTGTATAAATAAAAAATATGTAGATAAATAAATATGTGTGTAGGGAGAGGGGGCTATCCAATAAAAGTTCAAAAAAATTTTTTGTTCAGAGCTACTCAGTGTACCGCAATATCTGATAGAAGACATAAAGAGAAGTTGTAGTGTGAAAATAAAAAAGTTATCATGGATACACCAGATACATTGCTCACCAAAGAACAACGCATGTCAATACATGAAGATTATATGTTTCAAAAACATTCTCATAGTGAACAATTAAATACTGAATTGGAGTGCAATCATGATATAAGTGACTTATATAACAATGCAATGTGGTGCAAGCATCCACTAACCAATCAACTGAAATATGATTGTGGTGTGGATACGTCTTGTTCCAAGTGTGAATATATCCATCATTATTTTGGTATAATTGTGGGCATGACTAGCAATATGTCGGAGAAAGCAAAAGACTTAATGATGGCACTATATCATATGAAACGTCATATTGAAGGAAATCCATTCTCTGATGACACTCGTAATGCTGTAATGGATGGTGAGACCCCTGCGACTGAAGAATATTCGATTGCGAAAACATCCTTCACTCAAGAAATGGATGTCTCTATAATTCAAGACCTAGTATATAGTATGATCCATGAATCGAATAGTATTTTCATGGTATCAGAGCAATTAAAACAATTTATAATTGATAGAAAATGAAAAAAGGTGTTTGAATAAATATTACAGTTTGATATATACAATGCTATTTTCTTTATTTCGATCCTTTCAAAATTGATTACATAATACAAATTCAATAAAAATATTTATTTATTATATAGATTTCATTCAGGTGTATACTCTAATTGAATAGACATTTCTTCTCAATCATCACACCAACTTTCGTACAGAACCACTGATGGGTTTATATTCGATGATGCGATCATGTAAGATCAAGCAATATGCTGAAGTTTGAGCTGGAAATGGATTGATTGACTCGAACTCAATTCTAACATCTACAGGTCCAGATTTGATATTTTCATTTTGCTTAGAACAGTCAATAACTATGAGTGGAGCGTGCGTTGCATATTTGCTTTTTGTCACTATTGGATCAGTATCTTTCCCATAATATGACGATTGGAAATTTGTATACATATCATATAATATGGCATATTGATTGCGTGAAAAGTCTATATTTAAATTTCCATATGGATAGGATTGTGAATTCAAGAAAACTTTAATATCTCTCAAATCACAGTGATCAAATTGACTACAATTTTTAGATTTATTATTTTTGCGTCCAGTTTGAAATCCTAATATGATGTACCGTGGTTTTTCCAGTTGTGTTGTAGTTTTGACAACCCAAACATTTTTCGTGGATTTTGGAAGTAGTGGGTACTCATACAATTCCCACGTACGAAAACTCATGGAAATGGGTGGATCCTTGGCAATATAATTGAGTAGTTGAATTTTTTGTGTATCGGAGACTTTGATATATGGTATCAACCATTCAATCTTCTGGAGATTCAATATAACATCTTCATTTGCTATTTGTATGATAGCATTCAAATCTGTATTTGCCCTTGTGAGAATTAATTCATGCTTTGCATTCACAATAATTTTTCGATAATCTTCAGCAAATCCCAACAATAAATTGAGTGGGATAGATATATCAAAATAGCCTTGATCATCAATTATTTTATCACCATCTTCATGCAACCATCCTGCATTTTCCAACAGATAACTTTTCTCACATTGAAATGATGTATATCCTTTCATCAATGTTGTCACACCCACATTTTTGCTTCGATCAATTTCAACACCATTCAATTCATAACGTATTTCTTCAAATAGATGACATATAGCCATATTCACCAGAGATGTAGTTGCAACTGCAGTGTGAGCGTCATTATTTTTCGTCAATCTCCTACAGATGTGTAATGAGCTTTTGCTTGGTAATAAACACAAATCTTGATGTTGCACCGCTATACGAATTTCATCATTATTATTGAAGGTTGCTGATGCAAATGGTTGATGACCATGAATTTCATAATGTGCAATAGATTCATCGAAGATAATGGCTTTGTTTATTGCTAAGATTTTCGCCATGGTAATAGACATACGAAGCAGAAACAGCAGAATTTTATTGTCCCCCACGTATTTTCAGACCGAGACTCTTCAATAGTATGATGTTCCGATGTGTTAGTACTCCGCTTGGTATGCGACGACTGATGGGTTTTCGACATGTCACTACACTTTTATAATCACCACCATATACTGTTGATGGATTCACCACTGCTTCCTCCTCCTCTGTATTATACACTATACCCATCACTTCATCGACTTTAAATGTAATCTTATTGTTATCACTTCTCCACGAAAATTCACTAATTGTCCATCTTGATCAACAATTCGTAGTTGCAAATGATGTATTGTCTGAACGGTGATTGGCATGTAAATGACGTGTGATGGCACTTCTATGATCTTATATCCTGGTGGAACCACTGGGAAAAATTCATGAATTGTATGCACTCGCTGCCCATTAATGTATGCCCCTGTAGTTATATTACACTCAACGCGAAGTGCATTGACTTTAAGTATAGACACTGGTAAGTCAGATTTATGAATAGAGCCTGGTTCAAGTATACGTGGCTTGAATCCTAGTAATCGTCCAATGGAATCCTCAGGAATAAAATTTATAGGAACATTACACTGAATCTCACAACACAATTCATTATTATTAGGTTTAAGTGAAAATGATATGTTTGGTAGTGTTTTCTGTATATAACTCTCAATATCTTCGATTTCATAGCTACCAGTTGGAATGATTGTTGCATTTTCACCTCCAACTATGTCAAATTTGTTGTTGGTTTCATCAATATTAGGGATGGCATTGAAAGTTAACAATTTAATAAGCCCCAATACATATGTCTTACTTGATGAGAGTTCAATTGGTGGAAAGTATTGAGCCTCGAGAATGGAGGATCTCCCCGACAGCGTCAATGTCAATGAATCATCCATGACTGATATTCAATCTCAATATGGATATACATTTATAGCTGTTTAGTTAAAAATTTCAAGCATAAATGTCCACATATCACCGTGTTATAGTCTTGATATTTCTTATAGTTATATTTCACCCTACCAACATCGAGATATTTCATAAGATCTTGAGGTGGTTGTAAATTACCAAAGCTGTCAAAATATGTCACATCATTGTGTTTCTTCTCATATGCCACCCAATGTGTACCTGGGCCATCTCTATCATCTAGATTCACTATTGCCGTCTCAAATTTTCGTGGACCATTCATTGGTAAATTATTTCGCATGAAGACACCACGAAAATGCGGAATTTTCATGATATGAGCATATTTTACAAGATCAGCGTCAGTTAAAGCTCGATGTGGTAGGTCTACATGTTTTTTGTCGGTCGCAAGTACAGACCTAAACCCTGCTTATATGGCTTCAAATACATTCCTTTACCCACTAAAATATCCTCTATTTTAATATTGTGTCGTTTCCTTTCTTCCAATTCACGTTTCGCTGCAGCTGCATCATTTACTGCTTTTGCTATACCAGCAGCACCACCCGCTAAACTCCCAACAGCACTGAGTCCAGCAAACATGGGTATGAGAAATGGTAGAACACCACCTATTCTCGATGGGATTGGTAATATGCGTGATGATAAGCGTACTTTACTCGACCCACCAGCTTTCTCGACAGCAGTACGCGCACCATTCAACGCAGATTTAACCATATCACGACCACCAGAGTGCATAGATTTTTTTGCCTCATTTACTATTTGTTTGAATGATATCATGGGATTTTTTATCATTTTTTTCACATTCCTTTTCACACGCTTCTTCCTCCTCACCATGCCTGCACTAAGTTTCGATTTCACATTCATGATTTTATTCACACTCCAAGCTACGGCTTTTTCACCAATGCTCGCGTCTTTAGCATGAATACGTTCCCAAGCTTCCTTTGCAACTACTCTATCAGCTTTATTTCTCTCGATAATATTATTTGGATATTTTGCATAAGCAATATCGTGATCTTTGCATGCAGTATCAAGAGAGTTGATTCCAGGATCTCCACGCGCTAATCTTTTTGATAATTTTGTACCCGGTCCACAGTATTGGTAACCTGGAACGTGTAGCTCTATCGGAAGTTTGTTGATTATATTGTTCACAAGACCATCACCGCAAACACCATACCCAGACATCTGACTGCATGAATAGTTATACAACAACTGTCGAAAGTTTGTCAATCGTTTAGCTTTTATATCTAATGTCATCAAACATATAAAAGGTATTACAAATATTCATAAATAGTTAGTTGTAATCACAATGACGCGAGAGAAACAACCAACTAAGGTTGAATTTCATAAACAAACAACAACATTACCAATTGCGAATTTTGATGAACAAATTCCTCATAATAAAAACATGAAAAAGCGTCATGGGAATCTATTACCTAACACTATACGAGCCATTTTTTGTGGTCCATCGAATTGTGGCAAGACCAACGCACTCTTGGCACTAATTACTCATTCTAATGGTTTGAGATTTGAGAATGTTTATCTCTATTCAAAGTCGCTCAATCAACCAAAATACAAATACTTGGAGAATGTATTGAAGCATGCTGAAGACATTGGATATTTTCCATTCAGTGATAACGCGGTGGTAGTCAAACCGGAAGATGCTAAACCCAATTCCATTATGATTTTCGATGATGTTGCGTGTGAGAAGCAAGATAGCATCAGAGCTTTCTTTTGCATGGGTCGACATAGAGATGTTGACTCGTTTTATCTCAGTCAAACTTATACACGCATCCCCAAACATCTAGTACGTGATAATGCAAACTTGATGGTATTATTCAGACAAGATGAAATGAATTTGAAGCACATATATGATGATCATGTAAATACAGATATGACTTATACTCAGTTTAGAGATTTGTGTTTAGCATGTTGGAATAATGATCGGTATGGGTTTGTAGTTGTTGACAAAGATAGTGAAGTGAATTCGGGGAGATATAGAAAGGGATTTGATTGTTACATTAGTATAAATTGATATGAAAATACAATGATGTTCACAGTGTTATTGTAAACTTGCATGCTTCAACATGGCGAGTGTGAAAGGGGGAAAAAAAAATCTGAAAGAACAGGACTTACTGAGTCAAATAGTGAAAGCAAGCGATATGATTCGACAAAAGCATAGAATGATAAAATCTGGTAGAGATACATCAGAACGAGCGATATATGAAGTTTTTAAACCTATAGTGACACCTCTAGAGAAATTGATATCAACATCCACGGGAATAAAACAAGATATAAAAAATGAATTGGCTGATATTCATATGAAAAAAGAAGAAGCTGAGAATGATCAGTCGTTTGCAACAGCTCAATATGATTGTGATCAGTCATTTGCAACAGCTCAAGATGATGATGATAATGATAATTATGGTGATGATAGCATGAAAAAGGATGTCGAATTGAATGAAAATATCGAATCATTCGTGCCTGCTGAAATACAATCTGTTAGTTCACCCCTCAAACAATATGAGGATGATGATTTAATCAAAACATACATGAAGACGCACTTAGAGCAAAAAACTGCAAATAGGTTAAGTGTACGCAAAATGAGTGACAATAGGTTGATGATGGGTGATTCACCCATAGATTTCTCGAATGATGCTGTAAATGTTGCAAATAAAAGTTATCCTCAAACTCCTGGATTGTTAGAATTGCTATTCAAGAAAACACCAAATGATGCAATCATAAGTGATAGCGATAAAAAAGATTTCATGGAAATAGTCAATTCAACTCATACACTTCATAAACATTATGATCCTAATAAAAGTCTCATATCAGACAGAAGCGTAAAATATCAAAATTATATTGCAAACTATATAGTACCACCACCACCATCATCATCATCATCATCGGTATATAAAAGAAAAACTAGATCTGGTAAAGCATTACCCTACTACAAAGTTGCAGAGAAGAGGATACAAGCAATTGATTATGTATATTGGGATGATCCAAATGAGCTTGTTGACCGTCTTCGTTTGCTATTAGCATCCCAAGCAGCGGGCAATACAAGTCATACAAATGAAATAATCTCTATTATTGAAGAATTGCGTGAAGCTAGAATTATTTATTAAGCAATGTATCAATACCTCTTCATTCATTTGTGTGACAACTATCACGAAGTAATGACAGGATGAGTGTAGACATATTTGGACGGAAATTCAAAAAAAGTGCTGAACAAAATAGCCGAGGACCATCTGGTTATGGATTCAAAGTCACATCTGATAATCAATATGATATAAATGGGAAGAGACTTTGCAATTTAGCTAAACCTGAGGATGCAAGTGATGCCGTGCCTCTCGGTACAATGATGTCAATTATAAATTCCGAAGTAGAAAAGATTCATCATGATTTAACAAAAGTACATTCTGATATGAATCTTCAAGATCTTCATATGCGTAAAACGTTAAGACGACAACGTGAACTCATTCAAAACGAGTTGCAGAAACAATCCGAGGCCATTAATCATCTAACAGTTCAATTGAGTGCACATCAACGAGACGAATTGTAGATATGAATAAAAAGGAAACATTGATGAATGAGTTACATAAACCTGCCCGGGTGAATTACACACGACGTCATGTTCAGATGAGGGGATTGGATGAAACATGGCAAGCAGATCTTGTTGACATGTCTGCCTATGCAACCAACAACAATGGCAATAAATACTTGCTAACCGTCATAGACATCTTTTCAAAATTTGCTTGGGCTGTACCTATTAAAACGAAAAATGGTAAAGATGTTACGAAAGCGATGAATTCTATCTTGGATACTGGTCGAGCACCGAAAAAATTACATGTTGATCAGGGTAAAGAATTTTACAATAAAGAATTCAAGTCACTAATGAAACAACATGATATTAAACTATATTCAACATACAGTAATTTGAAGGCTTCTATATGTGAACGTTTCAATCGAACCTTAAAGAATAAAATGTGGAAACAGTTCAGTTTGCGTGGGTCATATAAATGGATTGATATATTATCAAACTTAATTATAACATATAATAACACTAAACATCGAACAATTAAAATGAGCCCCAAGGATGTTACAGCGCTGAATGAAAAAGTATTGCTTCGAACTGTATACAAGCAACATCAAATAGTGGAAAAGCAAAAAAGAAAATTTAAAATTGGTGATAAAGTTCGAGTGAGCAAACATAAACATTTATTTGAGAAGGGATACACACCAAATTGGACCACAGAAATTTTCAGCATTGATAAAATATTGAATACAACCCCTCCAACATATAAACTTATTGATTATCAGGATCAAAGAATCGATGGATGCTTCTACGAACACGAACTCAGCAAAGTTAAATATCCAAATGTTTATCTTGTTGAAAGAATACTACGTAAACGTGGTGATAAATGTTATGTAAAGTGGTTAGGTTTCGATAATACACATAATAGTTGGATAAATAAAAAAGAATTATAAAACAAAACATATATTTGTGTTCTACATAATTTTATTAAACAAAACAAATTTTTATGTATACTATTTACATTGTATCCATCTCATTAACGTGAATATTACTATTATAATAACCCCATGGTAGTGTATCAGTTGTTTGATTGGATACTACGCGCTTATCATCATTACTATTTTATGCTAGTTTTCGTTGACGAATAGTCGACACTGCATGATTTTTACTTTTTATTAAATATTGCTCTATTACCACATTTTCATTCTGGAATAGACATTGCTTATAATCATCAAATGTGATCGCGCGTAGTGCACAATTTTTCACACCTTAAGCTTTCTTTTTATCCTCATCATCATCCTGTACTTTGAATGTGTACAGTTTAGCACGTAATCCAACGAATTCTGTCATTATTCTACCATTATTTTCATCCTTCATGAGTCCTAAAACTTTCTTATTCTTAAGTGGAATATCATAATTGTTGATAACAGGATAATCACTCGTACCAAATTTGTCTATATCACGCTTCATTATTTCATATACATCAGGATTGATTAATTCATATATTAGACTATCAGTATCAGTATACAATAATTTCGACTTATTATTAGGGAATACATTCTTTATATAATTATAATGGAAATCATATATGAATGTTTTCGAAATATCAAGAATCGCAAAACCAATGTAGATGGGTTTGATAAACTTAACTTTAACACGCTGCATCTCAATAATAACCATGTTTTCTTCAAAAGTTATGCAGCTATGAAAATTTGGTTTACTTATATATGCTCTTGCACCATATCTACCATCCCATTGGGTTATCAATTTTACATCTTTATGTTTGCGAACATTCTCCATGGTTTTACCAAATACAGCATTATTCATCAGCTTGAAAAAATTTTTCTCAAATTCATTTTTTGATTTTTTACGCAAGTCTGTATTCAAGTCAATATATTTTTTTAACCATGGTGCCTGTTGAAACTCTAGTACCCTATATACATTCTCAATTTTCATGCCTAAACTCAAACATTGCTTCAAGTTTTTATAATGAATAATATATTTGTTTTTAGGTAAGAGTGTTGTTACTAATTTCATACATTTCCCCGTTGGCGGTATGAAATGTTGAGGGCATAATGGTAAATCACGATGTAACTCATGCAGTTCTCTTGGATATTTTAAATCAACTTCAAAGATATATCCTATTGATGAATCGTTGGGGATATTGAGTATTTGTTCAACACTCATTGATTTATTCAACCATTTGAATCCGCCATATGGTAAATAATCACTCATAGCTGCCCCATATAAATTATTAACATCGAAATACATAAGATATGATTGCTCTTTGGTTGGATTGTAACTGTCTCCCATATATTTATTATTTGCTTTTGCATAGCGATTCGAGCATTGCGCTACACCACCTCTAATACCTTTCTCGATATACAATAACATCTCTGGATCTGTGAAAAGCTCTAGTTCTACACCTGTATATTTGAGCATTGCATCAAAAGCAAAACCTGGTGCTGTATAATAATGTAATGGATCTAGATTATATGTTACGAAGCAATTACGACGGAAATTTTCAAAGATGTCAGCTAAAAGTAATACATCTGTTTTGAGATATAAATCGGAATATTCACCTAATGTCTGTATATTGAATTTACTCCAAATCACTTTTGCATGTTCATAATTTTCCTCGGAAATTTCACTTTGATTCAACTTTGAATAAAATTTGTCTTTTCCCGGTAAATGTTTCTCATCAAGCTTCATCCATCTATCGATATATTCATATGGAAATACACCCTTTTTTGTAACCAATTTAAATTGTTTATCATCATTGTAAAACTTGCGAGTGATTAATTTATCATTATCATCTAGATAATTTGCTAATTTATCAATACCACTCGCCATGAATCTCAATGAGTCAATGAATCGTAGAGATATTTTTGTGTCATGAACTTTATTAGTGAATGAAATATATTTTTCTTTATTTATTGGTAAGAGACTTACCTTACCAGGGTAACTTTTAGCTATACTCTCAATTATGAAATGTGAATCATAACCACTTAAATTGTGAAATACAATTGGTAAATAGTATGGTTTTGTATATTTCATATTACAATTATCATGTGCTGCACCACGATATCTACCAGTGAAATGACAATGATCTCGATGTTTTGCATCAATTTGAGTGAATGGTTTTTCACAAATATGACAAATAACTGCATTCTCAAATTCATATTTTTGTTTTTCCGTTAATGATATCATCGGTACAATTCTACTGTAAATATTATTTATTTCATGTGCTAAAGATTCTAATTGATCAATGAACCATTGAATACATTCATCACTACGCATTAATTTAAACTGGGATAATTTATCATTATATGAGCAATGTAAATAGAATGCAACACTATGTGGAATATGTGTTTGTGATACATTTGTTTCTTCTAAAATACACTCTAAGTCTGCATAAACAACGAATGGTACAGATTCTTTATATTTGTAATGACTGAATGATAAAAATTTTTCTTTTTCTCTTGGCAATATTACACGAAGTGTTTTATTCATACTAAGGCAATCTGACTTATGATTATTATATGAGTATAATTCTTGAAAATGACATAAGCATCTATCACAAATGTATATCTTCCCTTTATGTTCTGATATTTGACTTGAGACTAATCGCGAAAGATTATGTATCCATGCAAAATGATATATTTTATTCGACTCAAAGTTATTATTATCAATATCCATACTAGTATCAACCATCAATAAATGAATAGTTGGCTTATCACTATCATTATTACTTATATGATATGGAACGATGATTTTTTGTTTATTCTCATACTCGATGCCATACACATTTATTGATAGATCATTCATTGCCTCAAATTTTGGTACATCACACAATGCCATAGGGAAAGTTAAACCCTCAAATTTAAGACCTGCTTCAGTGAAATGTTGATATGATGATGTTCTAGCTACATTACCCATTGAATTTTTTGCTTCTCTTGCATATTTATCATTATCTTCTACATTAAATTTTTTTCTTCCCTGTAGAGCTGCCACAATACACCATAGGAAACAAAATTCATCGTTGTTCTTTATGTTTATCACAGCTTTCTTCAACTGAATAAATTTTGGGAGATCTATGTATGTTGATAGTCCTCCTTGTAAGGCTACATATTTATTAATATTCACTACCAAGTTCACAACTTCATTCATTGTCCATCCTGAATCACCTTCTTCAAATTCTTCCACTTTTGCTAATAAAGTATCATTAACATACTTTGAATACCAATCATTAATATTAGTTGATTGAAGAATCAATTCATTTGATGTGTTGAAATATTTTATTTCTCCATATGTTCTAGATTCTTTAATATTTTCATATTTGCATGCCAATATTACATTTGATTTAACATTCGTTTGCATTTCTCTTATTTTCATTATGAAAATCTCCCTCGCATCTAAGAGAAATTCATGTAGATCAATGTGGTTAATGTTTGTTATAACACCAGTTCTTATACGACCATTAAATGCTGATGGTAATTCATCCCACTTAAGATTCTTAACATCATTATCATTCCCACTATCGATTTGAATATTACCACCAACAATATGCTGCCCTTTGATTATCTTCTGTCTTGCAGCTTCATTAAATTTTCTACATAATGAAAATAAATGTGAACTTACAGCTTGCAATTGATTCTTTTCACCAATAGTTAGTTTTTGCATTCGCAATTTTTTTTTCAAACATTTTATATTCTGTGCCCCAATTTTTTGCCACTTGCGAATCTGTATATCACATTCTGTACCAATATTCATTGATAAACAAACTTTATGTGCCTCTTCCATCAATTTTATGAGTTGGTTATAATGCTTCTTTCGCTCCTCTGACTGCTTCTTTCGATCCTCCGACCGCTGTTGATCACTCATTTTTTTTTTTTTCTAGTTTGGAGACACTCGTGAATACACTCTTGAAATTTTTAAGAACTCTGAATGATTAACTATATTTCAAGTCAATCTTTTTGTAATAAGGATGAAAAAAAAATAGAAAAAAAGTGTGGGCGTGGTTGTTCTAAGTTTGGTGAAATGAAATGACGTCAGCTTTGTAAATAATCAAATGAAAAACAAAACAGGATCAAACAGGAATGTTTTTGAAACAAAATAATGATAACTCGATACATGCATGAATAGATAAGAAATTTTTTTTTAAGAATTCGAAGTGTTGGGGTGGATATTTCTAAGAATTCAAAGAGGGGGGTGGATATGCTGGGATAAAGAAATTGTAACATTTCCTATCATGGATAGGGCGGGATGGCTCAACAAAAAAAAAAAAAAAGGTGTGACGATATCATCTGTGGTGGGGATCCAATCCAAATGATGCATGTGATTGGAAAAATAGTTGTAGTGGTTATACTGATTGTGTGAACCAATGATATGATGGATATTGCTAGACAAACACTGGTGGGGGATTGTGTACATATAGAGAAAACTCTTAGAGAGATGTCAATTCAAATTATTTGCTCATAAGGTGTGAAATTATACTCAATCTATAATCTATATCAAAAATGAGTTTCGTTAAATTAAATGAAGTTTGCCGAACGGAGAATTTTCTACCTTCAAAGTCATGGAAAGAATTGGAGGCTGGAACAAACTATATAGTGTCTGAAATCAAAATTGTTAAAACGAGATTTGGTGAAAAAATTGTTGTAACCATAAATGGTGAATTCACCGTATTTTTACCAACAAGAATAGTAACATATTTACTGAATGATCGAGAACAATATGAATTATTGGAAGATGCATCTAACAATGGGAAGCTTAGAATGCATTATATTGGTGGTAAATATGGACAATGTGAATTCATTCAATGATCATACTTTCATAATAATGTAGACGAAAGGGAAATTGAAATATGTAATATCTATCAATGTCTACAACTATCTTATTCAATGCATTAATCATTTAAGATGAGAATGAAAAATTTTTTCTTGTATGTCATTATATTGATGGAATTTTACTTTTTGATATAATAAATAAATAAATTGAAAACATAATATTCTTTTATAATCATTTTATTCAGAAATTATCATCATCATCATCATCATCATAATCATTTAAACTAATGCCACTATCATCATCCACACTCACATCATTTTCATCATCCTCATTGAAATTTATATTATTGTCATTAATTAAATCGTAATAATCAAAGTCATTATTAATGATGTTATTATTGATATCATCATCATCATCATCATCATCATCATCATTATCATCATTATTTCCCGCAACACAATAAACACCATCCACATTTCTGAATATGTTTGGACCCCACATATCCTCCTCATACTCCATTGCCAGAGGTGGAAAGTATCCAACATGCTCCGGACGATGATCATCTTCTTCACGCAATCTTCGGAACCACCACATTTGATTCTGATGGTCGATTACAACGATGGTTGCCAGACCATTCCTTGTGATTACTGCTCCATTTGTTGCCCCCCATATTTGCATATATGTGAGCACATCACTAATAATGTCAATCATCCAATCTAAGTTATTTTCACCTACGTACCATTCTCGTGGTACATGAATTGTGTAATTAAGTTGACAATATTCCATCCTGAAATATATCATTATACAACTATAAAAATTTTTATATAATTTTAATACATATTATTCAGAGAAAACTCACTTGTTGGCACTATTGTTTATGGTGTTGATGTAGCCACTGATGCTCTTGCATGTGAAATGATAAATATTCTTCATACCACTATTTTTTCATTTTGGGCGGAACTTATAATATGCAACGAATAATTTCTAAGTATTAAAACGTTATCTTAACGCTGGACCGTTTCGCCACCAACCTCTCGATTTTTTCTATAACTTTTATGGCACCTCTCCTCAATAGATTAGTAGCATGTTTTTTCTTGGATTATGAGAGTAAATATATACATCTTTATATCGTTTCTTAAGTTAAATAATATATTCCACAACTCATGGGAAAAATTATTTTCTTTGTGTTATATGAGAAAAAAAAAAAAATATATCATCCATTTAATGAAGAGTGAAATATGATTGGAACTAATATAAAATTCCAGATCATGTTGAGAAACAATGAATATGAAAAAATTATTTTATAGGATAAACAAATGAATGTAAGTGGTATGTGTTAGATGAATAATATTTCAACTATAAAGAATACCTGCAATGCTGAAATTATCTCTGAACACTTATACTAAATACCCAATAGTGGAATAGTTATAGTAAATAATTTATTCGATTATTCAATTTTTGTATGCAAACATTTTCAATTTATTATCGAAATTATTAACAATTTTTTTTTACATAATATACAATCTTTGAAGAATGAAATGTCATCGGAGGATTCATCATAATCAGTGGCAATAGGTCGATAATGTTTTATGACATCGTTGATAATGTTTTATGATATGGTTGGTAAGCATTAATGTCCTCATCCTGTTATAATAATACTGGTTATCTCAGATATTATTATTTATTTTGCTGGGGACATATTTAAGAATAAATTCTTCGGAAAAATATGCGATGTGCCCCCACATTCATATCTTCGATTCGCTCCTCAAGATGATAAAAAAGTCTCTAATGATTTACCTATTGAGGGGTGCTGAATTTTTTTTTTTTTTCTGTCTTCCATCCAACGCTTCAAATATATAACATTAGCGTGGGCACAGTGATAGAAAAATCCAGATTCTGGGTATTTGTGATATTTACAGTTTTGCATTCCATGATTTTTCAATGATGGACATTGGAAACTCTCTAGATCGATAACTGTTTTCCCCATATGCCCAATAATACTTGATAACCATTGCTTTTTCTCAACTCCTTTCACATACACATGATCAACATCTTTCAATAGAATCTCGAGAACATTGTTGAGCTGATCATATGGTACATCACCAGTATCCCATGATAGTCCATGATAATTACGTATCAACCATGAATTTATTGCTTGATACTGCTTCGATAATTCACCCCACAAGCATGGTGGTTTGAATAGTATGTGTGTAACTTCAATAGTTTCTTCAACATTGATACTGTGTACTAGAATACTTGCTAGTTCTTTCACAATAAATTGATTGCTCTGATGTTTGAAGCCTTGAATATCCAGAATAATCTCCATTCTTCAAATTTCATGAAAACTTTTTGAAATTTATGAAATCTTTTTCAAATTTCTCAAAACTTTTTTAAATTTTTGAAAACTTTTTCAAACTTTTTCAAATTTATAAAAACTTTTCAAAACTTTTTTAAATTTTCAAAAACTTTTTCTAAAACTTTCAGAGATTTATGGAAAACTTTTCAAAACTTTTCCAAATTTCTCAAAACTTTTCCAAATTTATAAAAACTTTTCAAAACTTTTCAAATTTTTAAAAACTTTTTCTAAACTTTCGGATATTTATGGTAAACTTTTCAATAACTTTTCCAAATTTTTGAAAACTTTTCCCAAACTTTTGCAAATTTATAAAAACTTTTTCAAAAAAAAAAATTTTTTTTCCACATGAAAAATTTTGTTGGTAAAAACTCTTGATTCTTCTTCATTAAGATTTTTCTAGAACTTGATGATGAATGCGTCAAATGTTCACTGATCTATCATGAAGAAACATATCAAATTTATATTGGTGTGCATCCATTTTTCGAACTCTTATTGGATAGCCCCCTCTCGCTACACACATATTTATTTATCTACATATTTTTTATTTATACAATTATTCATATGCTTATCTATATGACTATTTATACAGTGACTCATACAATTATTTATATGATTATTTACTTTTTCTTCATTTAATGATTCATTTCTTTTGTTTATCATTTTTTTTTATTTATTCTTTCATATTTGTAGGAAAAAAATATTTCATATATATTATGGATAAAAACTTATTCATTTGGATTTCCCCCACCCACTCAACAGCGAAACTACAGTTCAATCATAGAGAAACGTACAGTTATCCATTTCCCCAATGTCGCAACAAAAAAACTCATACTATAGTACTATCATCGATATCGATAAAAAATTCCACTTCACGAGAAACTTCGCTTAGTGGATAATACAGATATCGACTTTTTCGACCAGATGATAAAACAGATTGGGACCTACTATGAAACTGTCGGTAAGGTAGGGGTCAGTGCAAGTTACCGACAGGTTTGTCCCAGAACCCGCCTTGTTTAACTACTTACATTGTATATTATACATTATATATTATATTATATTATTTATATATACACTTACTATGTAATTGTATTAGCTATCTATATTCATAACAGAATACACATCAATGATAGGTGTCATTGATTGCCATTTCCAAGAAACCTCATCATCACCTATTGTAATCAATCAATAGTTATATATGTCAAAAATTTTTTGTCAATATCCCACTTTTAATACGAACGTATTTGGCGCGTCCGAAATAAGTGTATTCTACGGTCATGATCAGCTAACAGCTACTAACAGCTATACTTATTTCGGACGCGCCAAATACGTTCGTATTAAAAGTGGGATATTGACAAAAAATTTTTGACATATATAACTTTTGATTGATTACAATAGGTGATGATGAGGTTTCTTGGAAATGGCAATCAATGACACCTATCATTGATGTGTATTCTGTTATGAATATAGATAGCTAATACAATTACATAGTAAGTGTATATATAAATAATATAATATAATATATAATGTATAATATACAATGTATAACAAATATGTAATATATAATATAATATATAATGTATAATATATAATACATATATAATACATAGTAAGTCCATATATAATATATAATATATAATACATAGTAAGTGTTGCGTAACTTACGCAATAACTCAATTTTGAAATAATTTGAGATGTCAGCACTCATCAATCACAGTCATGGACGTCAAGGCATGACTGGATAGTGCTGCCATCAAAGAACTAAATCATACATGTATAGATATACTCGCGCTCTAGCGTAGCCTCTCAACCAGCCATGAGGAGGATGCTTCTCGAACTTTCGATGTGTGCGCACGTGCCGAATAGATCTCAATCAATTATAATTAATAATCTGTTGAAAATCGTTACAAAATTAGTAAAAAGTGCTCAAACGTGGTCTTAAATAAGTCTGGTTCATTGCCACTAACGTTTTACGCAATCATAATAGTTATTTCTCAATTAAATAATTCTTCAGTTTAACTCAACTTTTCGTCTACTTTGTGTAACACTCATTCATGTGTATAGCAGCCATATTGGCCACGTGCAAAATTCGTTGCATTAATTACTTCTTAATTAGTTAATTATTTTTTGTTGTTCATTCAATCAAACATTTTTTTTGTAATTTACTTTAATAACTCATAATGTGACTTGATTATGTTAATTTCATTTTTCTTTTGTACATTCAATAATTTTTGACCAAAGTGTATCCAGTAATAATTTATTTGATACTATTAAACATTCACACATTGAGAATACTCAATCAAAAGAAAACAATTAAGTGTGTGAATGAATTCAAGAACATTAAAACCAGTTTAATTCATTTGATCGCTCCTTTAACCAATTTTTTGCAGTGACCAACGGATCCAGATTAAGTATTTTTTTTCATATTTTTCATCATCTTTATTTTTTATTTTTTATTTTTTTTGAGACATTACTCAACATTTTTTGGTCCTTCGAGCCGGATTGTTGGTCAGGAAACGCTCAAACAACATTACAAATTGGTTAAAATCGTGTATAACTCAATTAATTTTCGTGTGACTCATTATTAAGTGCATTTCTCGGTAAACTCTGTGTGAAACTCAAGTGTAATTAGACTCAGTGTTAGCATTGTGTACCCAACAGCACAGTGGCAATTCATTTTTTTTGATTAAATTAATTTTTGAACTCGCGAACGCGTGCGCACACCGGTCAACTCAAAGTGTTATTCAAGTGTATCATTCAAGATGAGTAATTCACAAGAAGAAAAAATAAAAAGCTTAGACTCTGATGGTGATGTTGACATTAATCCATCGGCATCTCTAGTTACACCTGCAGTCATTCATCCGCCGCCTTCTCAAACATCAACTGAAACAACTCACGTGGCTGACGATACAGATGCAATTGAATCAATAGATCAACTCAATATCATTGAAATCAAATCAACAAATCCAAGATCACGCTCAAAATCACCTGCTCAACGGAATTATACTCAATCGCCAGAAGTTGAGTGTCGCATTTTAACTCAAATGAGCACAGCAAAATTAATCACCGACATGCATTTCGATCTGGAAAATACTCACGAGACATCTCTTACTGCTGCTCAAATTTCCGCATCATTAGAATCATTGAAAACATTGTGGAATAGGTTCTCAAAGGAACATGATGACATTCCACGTGGATGCGATTACAATTTCTTGAAGCATCCATATATAAAAAATAAAGTATATGATCAAACATGTGCTCAATATATGTACACTCAAGCTCGACTCAACGAAATGCTGTTTAATCTCACCAGTATAACTGCTCAAACATACTCAGCTCAGACTCACCCGCCAGCTCATCGAGTATCTACTGCACACTTGCCAAAACTCTCACTACAAACATTCGATGGAAATTATTCAAAATGGAAGCCATTCAAAGACATGTTTACCGCACTTATTATTCAAAACAGTGCATTGTCTGATGTAGAAAGACTACATTATTTGAAATCATCACTCAAAGGCGATGCAGAACAATTTGTGTCACATGTCTCAATTGATTCTGATTCGTTCACTTCAACCTGGCAAAATATCGTTCAGCGCTTTGAAAATAAGCGTGTTTTAATTGCAACTCACATGGATTCAATACTCAACATTCCCACATGTACTCGAACAGCATCAGCATTGAATAAACTCATCATCACAGTCAATCAAGCGCTTGATGCATTGAAGAAATTGGGCTCACCAGTGGACTCGTGGGATCAATTCATTGTACACATTCTTACAATGAAACTGGATAGTAAAACACGAGAAAATTGGCAACTTCATCTAGGCTCACAGACTCAATATCCAACTCTAGAGCAATTCACCTGTTATCTCACAGATACTGCAAGAGCATTAGAACAAATTGAATCATCAACGATATCACATACTCAACCAACTCAACCTAAGCCAAACTCAACAGCAAAAGCTCATGTTGCTACTTTTTCAACAAAAACCACTCAATTTAACTCACAATATCCTTGTGACCATTGTCAAGGTCAACATTATATTGTGTCGTGTGCCAAATTTAGAGAGCTAACTCCACGACAACGAATGGTGTTTGTGAAGCAACAACGTCTGTGCTTTAATTGTATGGGGCACCACTCAGTAGCAGCATGTAGAAGCACTAAACGATGTACTTATTGCTCATCCAATCATCACTCAATGCTTCATGTCAATGACAATTCAACCAGTTCAACTCAACCAACGCAATCAACAACCACAATCAACTCACCATCAACATCATCATCACAAGCTCCTGCTCAATGACTATCTGATAGTCATGACTCAACTCAAGAGGCTCAACAACAACAGAGGACTCATCCTGTTCACTCGTGTCACAGTTCAACTCAACCAAGACGTCCGTCAGTGCTACTGGCAACAAGTAAAGCTAATCTCATCACCCCTTTAGGGTCAACTCAGGTACGTTTACTCATTGATAATGGCTCTGAACTCTCTTTCATCTCTGAAAATACTGTCTCTTCAAATAACTTATCTCGACATTACTCGCCAATCAATGTGATGGGAATTGGAGAAGCCAACTCAATCCAAACCAAGGGGCAAACAGAAATTACTCTGCAATCAATTTATTCTCAATTCACCATTTCTATCAATGTACTCATTCTCAAGCAGCTCACGTCTTGGTTGCCTACATTTAGCTCAACAGAAGATCACTCTTGGCCGCATTTATCTGGTCTCCAGCTAGCTGATCCAGATTTTCTCATTTCTCGACCAATTGATATACTCATAGGTGCTGATTATTACGGGTCAATCATTAAGCCGGAAATACGTTCGTATTTGCCAAACACTCCTATTGCTCATCGTACTGAATTCGGTTGGATAGTGTTGGGACCAATTGACTCAAGTACATATAGATCAACAACTTCAAATAAAGTTGTAATCGACTCAACTCAAAATCTTCGCGATATTCTCACTAAATTTTGGGAACAGGAAGAAGTTCCAGTCAACTCTAGCCCTAAACTCACTCCTGCAGAACAGGAATGTGAAGCTCATTTTCTATCAACTCATACTCGTGACAGTACAGGGCGATATATAGTTAGAATTCCTCTTAACGATTCTCCAACTCAACTCGGTGATTCACTCACAACTGCAAGACGTTGTCTTCACCGTTTGCAACATAGATTAAATCAAGACTCTACATACTCAGATTTGTATGGTGAATTTTTGAAAGAATACAAAGAGCTCAATCACATGCAACAAACTTCGTTTAATTCAACAGATAGTTCAACTCAGTATTATCTTCCTTGGTGTACTCAGATTAGATAGCTCAACCACAAAACTCAGAGTCGTTTTCAATGGTTCCAGCTCAACTAGCTCAGGTCGATCTCTTAATGATATTATGCATATTGGCGCAAAATTACAACACGATATTGCTGATGTTTTACTCTGGACGAGACGACACAAATACATTTTCGCTACAGATATTACGAAAATGTATAGGCAAATCAAGATACACCCTGATGATTGGGACCTACAGAGAATTCTGTAGGTAGATGAACACTCAAATGTTATTCCATATCAACTCACGACAGTTACATATGGTACAAAAGCGCCATATCTAGCTGTTCGTACTATGTTGCAATTAACTCAAGATGAAGGTTCTCGTTTTCCACTCGCTATTGATCCACTCACAAAGGGTCGTTATGTAGATGATATTTTTGGTGGCTCTAATCAAACCGATTCACTCATTGAAATTGCTCAACAAGTAACTCAACTATGTTTATCTGGTGGCTTTCCATTAGCTAAATGGAAAAGCAACTCACTCAATTTATTAACCTCAGTCTCACCCTCAAGCTCACAAGAAGATTCACTCTCGTTTGAAGACTGCAATGCTAAAATACTCGGCCTGTATTGGTATCCGCATCAAGATGTATTCAAATTTAACTCTAAGCCATCACATTCAGGGTCAAAACTCACGAAGCGGATAATATTGTCAGAAACAGCTCAATTATATGATCCACTCGGGTTTCTAGCTCCACTCGTTATTCGAGCAAAACTCATTATCCAAGAATTATGGTTAAATAAACTCAATTGGGATGATAAACTTTCACCATCATTATGCACCAAATGGATTGAATTCAAAAAAGAGCTCACTTGCATTAATGATTTATCTATTCCAAGATGGTTGTATCTAGAACCCAACTCATTAGTCGAAATTCATGGTTTCTCTGACGCTTCTCAACTCGCAATGGCTGCAGTAGTCTATTTAAAAATTCACTCACCAGACTCAGGCACTCACATCTCTCTTGTATGCTCAAAAACAAAAGTTGCTCCACTCAAAAGGCTCACAATTCCGCGTCTCGAACTCTCAGCTGCTCATTTATTAGCAAAACTCGTAAACTATGTAAAAAATACATTAGAATTGACTCAAGTGCCTGTTTTCTTATGGACTGATTCTTCAGTTACTCTCTCTTGGATTCAAACTCATCCATCACGCTGGAGGGAATATGTTAGGAATAGAGTGTCGTCAATTCAAGATCTGACTCCAAATTGTACATGGAGATTTGTTCCTGGCAGATTCAATCCAGCTGATTGTGCTTCACGGGGGCTAAATATATCCCAGCTTACCAAGCACCAACTATGGTGGACAGGCCCTCCATGGTTGCTCAATACTCAAGAAAGTTGGCCGACTCAAGTACTCGCAGATGATTCGCAAGTACAAATTGAACAGCGTCCGGGCCTATCACTCAATGTGGTTTCTAAAATCGGCGAATATCATTGGGACATAATTCACAAGTATTCAACGCTCACTTGTCTACTCAGAATCACCGCAATTTGTTATAGATTCATACTTCGACTCAAAAGAATACCACATGCTTCATTGTCTTACCCATTGAAGACTCAAGACATTGAAAAATCGCGAATCTTCTGGATCAAAGCAACTCAAGCAGCATATTACTCTCATGAAATAAATGTACTCTCATCTAACTCGTCTCTACCGAATTCTCATCCATTCTCTCGTTTAACTTCTTTTATTGACACTCAAGGAATTATTCGAGTTGGTGGACGACTCGCGAGATCAACTCTAGACCCTGAAACAAAGCATCCAGCAATTTTGCCTCGTCACTCCAAATTCTCAGAACTACTCATTCAGGATGCACACATTCGTACTCTTCATGGTGGCACTCAACTAACTCTGAACTATTTGAGAAGCTCGTACTGGATAATTGGTGGTAGAGCTCCAGTACGATCATTCATCTTGCGCTGCGTTAAGTGTGCTCGTCATCGCGGTGTGCGAGCACAACAACTCATGGGACAATTACCTCCTTCAAGGGTCACTCCTTCAAGACCATTCTACTCAACAGGTGTGGACTACGCGGGTCCACTCACAATAAAAGCATGGCGTGGTCGTGGTGCAAAGTGCCACAAGGGATGGCTCTGTGTATTCGTCTGCATGGTCTCATCTGCTGTCCATTTGGAAGTAGCATGTGACAACTCAACAGAAGGATTTATTGCTGCGTTCAGACGGTTCACTGGACGCAGAGGCATTTGCCATACTCTATTTAGTGATTGTGGCACTAATTTTCTCGGGGCAGATGCTTCACTCAAACGACTATTCTCTAAAGGTACTCAAGAATATGCTCATCTCTCTCAACTATTCACCAATGATGGAACTACTTGGAAGTTCAATCCACCAGCAGCACCACATATGGGAGGCAAATGGGAAGCTGCTGTGAAATCAGTTAAATTCCATTTACAACGAGTAATTGGAGAAACTCTTCTCACTCTTGACGAGCTCAACACTCTACTCATCCAAATAGAAGCAGTATTAAACTCACGTCCTTTAGAACAACTCAGTGAAGACCCAGATGATCTCTCTGTACTTACTCCAGGTCATTTTTTAATAGGAGAGGCTATTAAAACAATTCCTGAACCATCACTCACAGATTTGGCTTGCTCTAGACTTTCTCGTTGGCAACTCATTCAACAAATGTTTCAATCTTTTTGGTCTACTTGGTCTTCTCAATATTTACAACGCATGAACTCTATCTCTAAGTGGCGACATTCATCAAACTCTATTAATGTTGGTTCGTTAGTCTTAATTACAGATGAGCGATTTCCTCCATCGAGATGGCCACTCGCCAGAGTAACTCACCTACACCCAGGAAAAGACGGACTCACTCGTGTTGTAACACTCAAAACGGCAACGACCACACTCACTCGTCCAATTGCCAAGCTCACACTGCTGCCAGTACCTGCTCAACACTCATCAAGAGAAGATAATCAGGACCACTGTTCCTGATGGGGGCCAGAATGTTGCGTAACTTACGCAATAACTCAATTTTGAAATAGTTTGAGATGTCAGCACTCATCAATCACAGTCATGGACGTCAAGGCATGACTGGATAGTGCTGCCATCAAAGAACTAAATCATACATGTATAGATATACTCGCGCTCTAGCGTAGCCTCTCAACCAGCCATGAGGAGGATGCTTCTCGAACTTTCGATGTGTGCGCACGTGCCGAATAGATCTCAATCAATTATAATTAATAATCTGTTGAAAATCGTTACAAAATTAGTAAAAAGTGCTCAAACGTGGTCTTAAATAAGTCTGGTTCATTGCCACTAACGTTTTACGCAATCATAATAGTTATTTCTCAATTAAATAATTCTTCAGTTTAACTCAACTTTTCGTCTACTTTGTGTAACACTCATTCATGTGTATAGCAGCCATATTGGCCACGTGCAAAATTCGTTGCATTAATTACTTCTTAATTAGTTAATTATTTTTTGTTGTTCATTCAATCAAACATTTTTTTTGTAATTTACTTTAATAACTCATAATGTGACTTGATTATGTTAATTTCATTTTTCTTTTGTACATTCAATAATTTTTGACCAAAGTGTATCCAGTAATAATTTATTTGATACTATTAAACATTCACACATTGAGAATACTCAATCAAAAGAAAACAATTAAGTGTGTGAATGAATTCAAGAACATTAAAACCAGTTTAATTCATTTGATCGCTCCTTTAACCAATTTTTTGCAGTGACCAACGGATCCAGATTAAGTATTTTTTTTCATATTTTTCATCATCTTTATTTTTTATTTTTTATTTTTTTTGAGACATTACTCAACAGTAAGTCTATATATGTTTATGTATAACCTTATATTGTGTACTTGGCAAACAAATGACTGATATCGAATCTTTTTGTAAAGTAATTTTTTGAAAGTAACTTTTTCAGATAAACTTTTTGCAATGTAATTTTTTGAAAGTACCTTTTTCAGATAAACTTTTTGCAAAGTAATTTTTTCAAAATAAATTTTCCAAATTAATTTTTGCAATTCAATTTTTTTGCCACACATGAACTTGGCGCCTTTTTTTTCTTTTTTTTTTAAAAAGTTTGTCCTTTTTTTGATATCATTTCTTTTTTTACTACAAGTACAATAATTAATCAAAATAAATTTTCCAAAGTAATTTTTGCAATTAAATTTTTTTGTCACACATGAACTTGGCGCCTTTTTTTTCTTTTTTTTAAAAAAAGTTTAAATGTAATACAATATTTCATTTGTTTTGCAAGACTAAACGTATAAAATGTTTGAATTTAATATTTGAATGGATTAATGTACAACTTGATAAAATTTTCAGCCATCGATTCTATTTCATATTTGACATTTTTTTCATTATACATCATTATTGGTTTGATAACTAATTTCTTTAATGACGGAATCTGAAAAATATATTTGGTATTTTTGATTATAAAACCCTTATCGCCCATCAAATGAATCATTTGCGTAATTAAAACTTTTCATATAAATATAATAAACTTATGATGAATATGCATCCCAATTTATTCAATCGTAAATTAATGAAATCATTATCGACTGAAATATAATAATTAAAATTTTTAAGATAATCGATATTTTCTGACTGATTTATTTATACTTAATAAACATATAACAAATGAATATAATTCATCTATATATATAAAAACAAACCTATCTCTGTTATATTTTAAGTATTAAGTATATATATGAATATATATGAAAAATGAATCAGCTTTTTTCATAATAGTTGAAAATGTATATCCATTTTTATTATTCCCCAATAGCATTTGGTGCCCTCCACCAAAGTCTATACAGGGATTTACATGAGAATGCACTAGATTATTATTATTTTATTATGCGACTATAACTGTGCTTCGTCGGTAACTCATCATCTTCAAAAATTTTCAAATTAGTATTGAAATTGGCCGCTAGAGTTGAAGAGAAATAATAATAATAGTATTATGTTTGATATTAATTCTGATCTGATGACTAGTGTTAAAATTGACCGCCAGAGTAGAGAAAGAATAAAATCTACCATGCGAGAAAAGGACAGACTCATAGATATAACGTGTGTTAGAAGGAGATCGCTGTGACCTTGCAATAATAAAAGGCAAAATGATAGAGCGTATTGGAAGTAAGAGAAAGATACTACAGTACGCGGAGCGAGAAAGACAAGTTTACGTTTCACACACGCATTGAATAAAGATGCCCAACAGACGACGACCAGAACTGAATTTTTTTCATCATGAAAATCATCAGTTTTTAACTTCAACTCAAAATATCTTCCGTAATACGGAACGTAGGAAAAAAATGAAATCAGTTTTACTATATAATTTGGACACGAGCTTCCAATTGCGCTCATTATTTTTCCGCTAAATTTAGTGCATATATGAGATCTCATCATAGTGGTCTCTTGAAACTCAGACTTTCGCATAAAGATACACGGTACGTGAGTCTCGCTCCGCTGTGAACTTGGCGCGAGACACTACCGTGTCTCTTGATATATATGTAGAGTTATTCAATGCGAAAAAGCACTAAGAATCACTTCGCTGAAAATTGTTAAAAAAAAAAAAATATTATTCCAACCGCAAGAAATGTTATTTATTTACAATGAATAACGTTCTTAATTTTAAAATAAATTATTCAAATTTCACGCACTACTTTTTCAATAAATTAATATAAAAATGACACAAATGAATGTATATACATATATATATATATATATGTAGAAATATCCGACGGGAAAAAAACGCTACGAATCACTTCGATGAACATTACTAAAAAAAAATATTATTCCAATGGCACGAAATATAATTAATTTGGGATTCATCGTGAGTGACGTTCACAATTTCAAAATTATCAAATAAATTTTCACGCACTTTTATTTTCATTCAATAAATATGGAAATGACATAATATAAAAACGATGAAAATAGAAAAAAATTATTATTTCAATCGCACGAAATGTAACTAATTTCAAATAAATCGTTAATTTCTTCCACAATTTCAAAATTATTGAATAAATTTTCACGCACTTTTATTTTCATTAAAAAAATATGAAAATGACACAATATAAAAACCCCAATAGCCAAGTGCATGCACCGATCGTGCACGGTGCATTCACCTAGTGCACTAGGATTACGCACAGTGCACCTTAGGTGCCTACCTCGTGTGGTTGTACAGTAGGCCACTAAGTGGAATCCGAATTTTAGGATAATGTAGACATGAGTAGCAAAACTTGAGAAATATATAAAAAATATATATGTATATTGTAAAATGTACGTCATATGGAAACAGTTCAGACTATGCGTGTTGCGCATACGTGAATTCACTGCTTAAGGCGTTATTTCTATAATGAAACTAATTTTTCAATGATGAAATTTCTAAATAACAAATCAACAAATGATTATAAACGTGGTGAAATTATGGATTTTCATTGAGCATGTCAAGAGCATTAAATTGGCATACAGTTCAATTAAAAAAATTCCCTTATTCTCTATCCTAATTTTATTTTTCTAGTTACGTTTCAAATAAATGTTCGAATTTAATAATAAAAAAAGTTTTCCGATGAAGAGCGTGCGACTAACTATTACTATTAATATAATTGTTTTAAAAATTTACGATAATAAAAATGATGAAATCCTGGAAATCCGTTTACTTTGAAGAATAAATCTGACGTATGCAAAATTCATGCGAGATTATGGGTGCATTCACGTTGGACGCTTATACGCTTTGAGCGCTCATCTTCCATACCAGTTCAATGCTAAAAATAACATTTAAGCGCGCTCAAAACGTGTAAGCGCCCAACGTGAATGCACCCTATGAAGACATTGAGCACATGCCAAGACTGTCACCACAAGAATTTGATATAAATAAAAACTTATAGTTGCATTTGATGAGTCAGCCCAGAATGAAAATGATTTAACTCCTTCAAATCCATAACAATTACCCAATAGCATGAACAAGCCCAAAAGTGATGAACTCTCGAAGAGCGTACACGTAACAGTGGCTCGCTACCATTCAATTCGATAGATCCATGCGAACAGTATTTTTCATCATCAACAATAACAGACGCATCTCAACGATTTATCGTCGCCTTACCATTTAACACCAAAAAAAAAATCCTCGATGAATTCGGGGAGATCCGGGGGAATTCGGGGGGACGCGTGAGGATCCGGGGGGATTCGGGGAGATCCAGAGGGACCCAGAAGGATCCAGAGGGACCCAGAAGGATCCAGAGGGATCCAGAAGGATCCAGCGGGATCCTGAACAAATGATCTGAATATTGAGGAGGTTCTCTACTAACAAGAAATTGAGGATGGAGATCGGCAAAATCGCGAATAATATTAGATTATATTGAAAAAATGAGCTTTGGAAATTTTCAAGGGTCGAGGGTACATATAAAAAAAGTTATTAATAATTATATTTCGAGCCTTTAATACGCGTTCTTATGGAAAATGACGAAGTATCCGTACTTAATTGCTTTCATATTCGTAAATTAAGGATAGGTTGAAATAAAACTTACACAGATAGGAAGATAATATTACAAAGAACGGTTTTGTTGCGTAAAAATATTCCGAGGGTGCTAAACATCATAACAAAAAATCGCGAATGAAGAAGGAAAATTACAGCAATTTCTGCTACGTAACGAACAGTTATCAAGCTCGTAGCAAAGAGGATAACTTGTGTACGCGCGCGCTATTCGAAATAAATACAAGTTTATATAATAATTATACAGCTGACGATGCGTACATGCGCAGTGTCAAGCAACGTTGCTACGTCGTAGATAGTAGTTATATATATTTCGTGTTGACATATATATATTTTCACAACCTCCTTAATAATATTGACATGATTTTGACATATTACACGACGTGAAATACTGTGGCCTCATAATAGTTATAGAACTAATTGGAACATCACGAAGTGGTATTTCGTGAAGCGCACCAAAGGGGGGGGGGGGGGGGGGTGCGCATAACAATTATATTTTTTACCCCAGTAGCCTTTGGTGCACTCCACGAAATTCCATTCCATGCTGTCACAAGTTATAACTATTGTGAGACCACAGTATTTCACGTTATGTAATAAGCCAAAATCATGTGAATTTCCCCAATATTAGACGCCATATCACAGCATCACAACCAACCGACATGACTGCAACACGCCAAACCATGTTCTCGTTTCATTCTTTTCTGTATCCTAATTGGTGAATTCAGCAATTGATACTGATGAATATTAAATATAATTATGCAATGTCTTGAGATGGAATAAATAATCATATGCGACAATGAATGATTATTTGTTTATATATTTGATTATTCGTTCCATCATTATTTATTCCATCGAAATCAAACCCCCCGCAACTCCCCGAAACCCCCCGGAACCCCCCTTCGGTTTCGGGGGGTTTCGGGGAGATGCGGGGGGTCTCGGGGAGTTGCGTGGGGTTCCTGGGGGTATCGGGGGCTTGCGGGGGGATTGATTTCGATGGAATAAATAATGTTGGAACGAATAATTAAATATATAAACAAATAATCATTCATTGTCGCATATGAATATTTATTCCATCTCAAGACATTGCATAATTATATTTAATATTCATCAGTATCAATTGCTGAATTCACCAATTAGGATACAGAAAAGAATGAAACGAGAACATGGTTTGGCGTGTTGCAGTCATGTCGGTTGGTTGTGTTGCTGTGATATGGCATCTAATATTGGGGAAATTCACATGATTTTGGCTTATTACATAACGTGAAATACTGTGGTTTCACAATAGTTATAACTTGTAACAGCATGGAGTGGAATTTCGTGGAGTGCACCAAAGGCTACTGGGGATGGATCTGTTGAGATCCAAAGATCCGAAAGGATCCAAAAAAGGATCCAAAAGGATCCAAAATGGTATTAACCCCCCCATTAGCCAAGTGCGTGCACCGATCGTGCACCGTGCATGCACCTAGTGCATTCTCATATGAATCCCTTTGGTGGAGTGCACCAAATGCTATTGGGGTAAAGGCTATACAAGGATTTACATGAGAATGCACCACCTGAATAGCCTCCACAAAATTCCACTCCGTGCTGTTGCAAGTTATGACTATTATGAGCTGGTCACAGTATTTCACGTCGTGTAATATGTCAAAATCATGTGAATTTCATTAATATTCAAGAAAACGATACAAGGATCCAAGGAATCTTTTTTTTTATCCTTCTTTGGATCATTTAGATCCTTGGATCATTTTTTGGATCCTTGGATCCTTTCTTGGATCCTTGGATCCTTTTTTGGATCCTTGGATAGTTGGATCCTTTTTTGGATCCCTGGATCCTTGGATCCTTTTTTGGATCCTTTTGGATCCTTGGATCCTTTCTTGGATCCTTGGATCCTTTTTGGGATCCTTTTGAATCCTTGGATCCTTTCTTGGATCCTTGGATCCTTTCTTGGATCCTTGGATCCTTTCTTGGATCCTTGGATCCTTTCTTGGATCCTTGGATCCTTTCTTGGATCCTTGGATCCTTTCTTGGATCCTTGGATCCTTTCTTGGATCCTTGGATCCTTTCTTGGATCCTTGGATCCTTTCTTGGATCCTTGGATCCTTTCTTGGATCTTTGGATCCTTTTTTGGATCCTTGGATCTGAAGAAATCCAATGATCACGATGGTGTGGATTTCACTCTAGTGGCCCACTGTGCTACCATAGGAGGTAGCACAGTGGAGGTAGGCACCTGACGTGCACCGTGCGCGATTCTAGTGCACTTGGCTAATGTGTAGTGGAGTGCACTAAATTATGCTATATAGGGGCTTTGGTGCACTCTACGGAATTCCACTCCGTGCTGTCAGAAGTTGTCACCATTGTGAGGCCAGAGTATTTCACGACGTGTAATACGTCGAAATCATGTGAATTTCATTCACATGAGTGATATGCGCTAGGTGTCACGACAGACACCTAATATTTCGATACCGTCCTAGACAGCAAAAAATATTGCAGCAATATTACTTTGCAATATTAAATCTTGCAGGGAATATTGCTACAATATTGCTGCAACATTGCTGCAATGTTGCTATGTCCGCTTTTTTGTAACTTGCAGGAATATTGTGGGAATATTACACCCAATATTGCAGCAATATTGCACGGATATTGCAGGAATATTGCGAGTGTTGCATGGATATTGCAGGGATATTGCATGGATATTGCAAGGATATTGCAGTAATATTGCAAGTGTTGCATGGATATTGCAGGGATATTGTAGGAATATTTAATATTGTCTTAAGTCTTTATAATTGATTCGACACATCAAATGTAATTGCATAATGTATATTTATTTTAATTTTCTTAATTCTCACTTCCATATTTTGGTAATTTATTTCATATACCAATATTTAAACAAATTTATATAATTAAAAAATAAAATTAAAGATTAATATATCGTCCCCTTTCTGGGTAGGGTAAGTGTGGGTATTACTGCGGTTTTTTTTTGTGGGTTTTACTTTGAAAGCATTTTTATAAAGTTTTTCCTAGATAATAATGATTTTTTATTTTTAAACCAAAGTTTAACTGATTATTAACTCAAAAAAAAATTGATAATGAAACAAATTAATATTTTCTTTAAATAATAACTATTTAAAAAAAAGTTAACATGCATGTATTACTGCGGGTCTTAAAGTAGCTTGCCCCTATTATGGTGTGTCCATTACTGCGAACGATCCAGTTACTGCGTACCTATTACTGCGGATAGCCTAACAATTGCTGTATTATAGGATTTAGTTGAAAATAAATGAAAATTTATAAGAAAGATAATATAGGATTTATTTAAAATTATAAATTCATAAAATAAATTCGATAACTCATCACAAGCGCTTTAAGATACTAATCATTGACTAGAATATTCGTATATTTAAGTATTTTAAATCTTATTATCTACTGATTGCCTTCATCGTGTAACTCAGTTTCTTCTTTTTGAAGCTGAGCTATTTTTTTTTTAATTTCAGCAGTCTTCAATTTTTTTTCAAATAAATCTTCTTTGGATTTCTGAATAGCCTCAATGTCTTTAATTTTTTGTTGACGTTTAATAAATTTCTCTCTTTCTTTTACAATTCTTATTTGTTCTTTTTTCAATTTTTCTTCTTCCTTCCGAATACGTTCTTGTTCTCTTTCTTGTTTTTTTATCTCCTGTTGCTCTACTTTTATTTTTTTCTTTAAAATTAATTCTTCTGCTTTCAATTCTTTTGCATTTTCTTTCGCTTCCTGAATTTGTTGCCATTGCAAGCTAGACAAAACAGATGGGAGTGGAGATGAACTATAAGTCCGTTTCTTTTTTTTTGTTAAGTCACACTTGGGCCAATAACATAGTTCTTTGAACGGTTCGGAAAATTTACTTATGAGAGGAACAATATTAACTATGTTGTCAAGAGGAAGTGTGTCTTCACGTTGCCCTGCATTTGATTCTGGCACAAGGACTTTTGATTCATCATTCATTTCAGATGTTATTGAACCAGTTGATACGTTTTTTAAGACAGGATTTTGAGTGTTTGGGGAAACAACCATGCTAACAACCGATTCAATATCTTGTTCATGAATAGCCATCAACTCTCCATTCTCATTGATCATATAATCCATTCGACTATTATCTTCAACGTCTTCATTCCACTCATCCTTAGCAGTCTCAATCTAAAAATTTCGATGTAAACAAATTAGACATCGCATGAAATAAAATAAAGTATATTATTTTACAAAAAATTTATTTGCAAAGTTAAATTCCTTAATGTAGAGTTTAATTAATGTATATATGTACATATCAAAAATGTAAAAACCTGATTAGCTTAAAATAATTGTTAAACACAATTAGAAACTATTTATAGTATATAAATGATATAAGTTGCTTATTTTAATTCTAGTTTTTGATGAAATTTTCAATTCATTTGTAATAATGAATCGTTCAACCATGATTGTTAATGTTACTTTAAAACTGTGAACTATAGTGAAATTAGAAATCAGAAAATATTGAATAATTCAAGTACAATTTTATTATCCAGGCGGTAGATTGATGGCGTTGCCTCAAGCTCAACAGTGGTTGACATGTCAATCATTTCACCCAGAAACTGCGTGGCTTCGATGTTATCAGAGTTTTGCTATGAAAAATAAAGATGAATAAATTAGATTATTTGTAATAAAAAATGAAGATAGCATCAAATACTTGAATATACAGTACTTACTTCTTGACCAAGAGACATTTTGTGGCTTAGTTGGTTAAGGCTGCCTGATGTTTTTGCCAACTTGAACCAAATTTTATAGAGAGTTTCATCCTCTCTTCTTCCTGTCCATGTAGGACTATCATTCATTCTGAATGATTTCAACATTTCTTCGTCTATTAAACTCTCCAGAACTCGCAATGATTCTGTTTCATTGGATACTCCAGTTGTATCTTCAGATGTTGAAGAGCTTTGTATTGTTTCACAAGAAGTTGCAAGCTGTTTGAATACTTTACTGTAATCAATAGCGTTAGAGTCTGGAGGATATAATCCGCATGTTTTAAAACCGTTCTCTAAGATTTTTTTTAAATTTAAACTCTCAAATGTTTTTTCCAGTACGAGAGCAACTTGACTTTTTCTTATGCTGATAACTCCAGAATTTTCACACAGAGTTTGAAAGGATCTTTGGTAAGCTGCTCGAAATGTTCTAAAAAGGGCTACATCTAACGGTTGCAAGATGTGAGTAGCGTTTGGGTGTAAAGCAACTAGAATAATTTTATTGTTACTACAAAATTTACTCAAAGGTAAAGTTATATGTGAACAATGTCCATCTATGTACAATATAATAGGTAATTTAATATTGCTTTGGACAACCCATGGAAAAAAAACATTTGTTACATACTCATAAAAATTTTTGGCCGTCATCCAACCGTTCTCTGAATGACCAAAACTAAAGTTTGGAGGTGCTATCTTTATCACGTCTTTCGGTATGCTTTGGCCTGCAAAAAGTACTAACGTTGGTGCTACGTTACCTGCTGCATTAGCAGTGACGAGGACAGTGACGTTTTCTTTTTCGTTATTGCTCACAATACTGTACACATTCTTAGTACCTCTTGGCGCAAGCACTGATGACGGTTTAGGGTTCATAGAGACACCAATTTCATCTCCATTAAAAACTCTAGAAGCATCAATAGTCAATAGATTTTCCTCTTCACTTGAAGCTTCAATTAAGTAATTCTTAACTTCTTTGAACCATCCACGTATCCCCAGTTCTGTCACTTTTGCCCGGGTTACAGACAAATTTTCTGGAACTCTTTCAGCCACGTTTGGATGACGTTTTACAAAAGCTTCAAACCAAGACATTCCTGGTTTATTATTCACGAATGGAGTTTTTCGGTTATCGTTATCACATAACAATTTCACGCTGTCGATTAATTTTTGTTTGGTTACAGGGAACCCCTGGCTGCAACAAAAAAAAATCCACTCCACTAGCTCATTTTCTTCTTGGTCACTCAAAACTGTAGATGGTCCTGGTGGCTTGTCACTATATTTATTTTGTTTCCTTGCTCTAATTGTAGACTCTGGGATATTGTATTTTCTTGAAACCTCAGCTATTTTCTTTCCACCAAGAACCTCTGTGACTGCTAATTTTATATTAGCTTTATTATAATTACCCCTACTTTTTTTTATTACTTTTAATTTTTCACTTTTTTGTTTATTAGTTTTAAATTGATTATTTATATTATCCATCGTTTATCTCTAACTCCAATAGGTACAACTTTATTCACGCGTTTCTTTTAGAGGTTAGAATAGTCGTGTTTACGTTCGCAGTAATGGGTACAGACACATACAACTAGAGGCGCTTCTATGACTGCGGTCGCCTGGAGGAATCACAGTAATACACACACACTCGGTTTATTAGTCCCAATTACTGCTTCCTTACATACATTATATAAATTGATCAAAATTTATTTTTTATTAAATTTTTGATATTAAAAAAGGGTTATCTAACTTTTGTACGCAAAAAATTTAGAAAATTGGTTTATTTATTTGAATAAAAATACCATTTAGTATCACCTCTTGTCGCACAGGAATTCACCAAAAAGTTTTAATTTTCTGCCTCTATAAACAATTTATTTTAATTCAACAATAACAAATTGAATAATTGTTTCACGTGTAAAATTATTATGCAGTTCTTTTTTTAAAAATTTCAAATATTAGAAATAATTGTTTTCAATCTAAAGACTCCTATACAGTTAATTTATAATTAAAACAAAAAAATCCGCAGTAATACCAACACCCGCAGTAATACCCACACCTACCCTATATCTCGTAACTACAAAATCGTAATTTTTCAGGAATCAATAAAAACAGTTTTTAATATCGAAAATACATAAATATTAATAAAAAATATCAAATTCAGACGATATTTTCGTGTCAATTTATAAAGATAAACGAAAATTTCATGATTGCCATTGGCAATCAAGAGCTAGATTCAAAACAACGTTCAACTTTGCAAAGGTTCCAATTTTCTACATCTTCAGGTAAATTAGCAGCTTTGATCAATTTCTCTAATGTATTTAGTGATTTAATATGGCTTGGCCACAAACTTTCATCTCATTCAACCAGCAGATTGGAATAATTTGTAATCCGTCCTCAAATTGAGCGATTGTATATTTTTGTTTTTTATTTGTATTCATCATATACCTGAAAAAAAGTCATGAAGAATGATAAAAAATATTCATGTCTACTTCTACATAGTAATTTCACGTCAATTTACATTTTGTACTCACCGTTTTTCTATGAAAACACTAAACAAATATTTTTTTTGTTTCTGGACACGTGTTTAATGCAGTGGATTATGAGGTTATATAAAATCATGTATTTTTAATTACACACTTCCATATATTATAATACCATAATAATTTTTTAGATCACTTGTACTTTGTGTAATTGTGTAATTGAGATGTATGTAGACTTAGTATCCACGGGATTGTATGAATCGTCGTGAATAGATATGCAAATGACGATATATCGACAACACGTGAAGTTGCACACAATACCTAATTAATAATAATATGAATATATTAATTGCAATCAACTATCACTTAAATGTTGAACAGTGAAGTTCAGTGCGTTGCACGTAATTAAATTATTATATATAGAATCACGTTGTGATGTTCATTAATTTACTGTAATTAATAATTGTAAAAGCAAGAAAAAGCACGTTGTACTCGTAGAAGCTGGTAGCAATAAGTATCGATTCTCTATCATAGAGAAGATAGAGAGAGACGGCTAGCGATGCGTCGTCGACAATAATGCATGTGCATGCGAGTCTCGCGCAGTCGACAAGCTTGTGTGACTAGACGCACAACATGTCTCAAGTCGAATATTATTTATAAAATATGGGTAATACCAAAGTCGCACAGAGAGTACTTTGCAATGGGATTATGTCATTCATTAAATGGACATGTCCAAACTATTTGAATGAAATTTTCTTGATATCATCATTTCACTTTTTATTTATTAACGAGTCAAGTTAAAATTTTTTTGCAGCAATATTGCAGGGATATTGCGTGAATATTACGAGTGTTGCATGGATATTGCAGGGATATTGCAGGAATATATTTAATATTGTCTTAAGTCTCTATAATTGATTCGACACATTAAATGTAATTACATGATGTATTTATTTTAATTTTCTTAATTCTCACTTCCATATTTTGTTAATTTATTTCATATAACAATATTGAATGTCATTTAAGCCTTATCAAATTTATATAATTAAAAAACAAATGAATCTTTAACACGACTTATTCTTATTCACTGAAATATTGCAGGAATATTAGTAGATAAACAAGGCGGGTTCTGGGACAAACCTGTCGGTAACTTGCATTGACCCCTACCTTACCGACAGTTTCATAGTAGGTCCCAATCTGTTTTATCATCTGGTCGAAAAAGTCGATATCTGTATTATCCACTAAGCGACGTTTCTCGTGAAGTGGAATTTTTTATCGATATCGATGATAGTACTATAGTATGAGTTTCTTTGTTGCGACATTGGGGAAATGGATAACTGTACGTTTCTCCATGATTGAACTGTATTTTCACTGTTGAGTGGGTGGGGGAAATTCAAATGTATAAGTTTTTATCCATAATATATATGAAATATTTTTTTCCTACAAATATGAAAGAATAAATAAAAAAAAAATGATAAACAAAAGAAATGAATCAATAAATGAAGAAAAAGTAAATAATCATATAAATAATTGTATGAGTCACTGTATAAATAGTCATATAGATAAGCATATGAATAATTGTATAAATAAAAAATATGTAGATAAATAAATATGTGTGTAGGGAGAGGGGGCTATCCAATAAAAGTTCAAAAAAAATTTTTTGTTCAGAGCTACTCAGTGTACCGCAATATCTGATAGAAGACATAAAGAGAAGTTGTAGTGTGAAAATAAAAAAGTTATCATGGATACACCAGATACATTGCTCACCAAAGAACAACGCATGTCAATACATGAAGATTATATGTTTCAAAAAGATTCTCATAGTGAACAATTAAATACTGAATTGGAGTGCAATCATGATATAAGTGACTTATATAACAATGCAATGTGGTGCAAGCATCCACTAACCAATCAACTGAAATATGATTGTGGTGTGGATACGTCTTGTTCCAAGTGTGAATATATCCATCATTATTTTGGTATAATTGTGGGCATGACTAGCAATATGTCGGAGAAAACAAAAGACTTAATGATGGCACTATATCATATGAAACGTCATATTGAAGGAAATCCATTCTCTGATGACACTCGTAATGCTGTAATGGATGGTGAGACCCCTGCGACTGAAGAATATTCGATTGCGAAAACATCCTTCACTCAAGAAATGGATGTCTCTATAATTCAAGACCTAGTATATAGTATGATCCATGAATCGAATAGTATTTTCATGGTATCAGAGCAATTAAAACAATTTATAATTGATAGAAAATGAAAAAAGGTGTTTGAATAAATATTACAGTTTGATATATACAATGCTATTTTCTTTATTTCGATCCTTTCAAAATTGATTACATAATACAAATTCAATAAAAATATTTATTTATTATATAGATTTCATTCAGGTGTATACTCTAATTGAATGGACATTTCTTCTCAATCATCACACCAACTTTCGTACAGAACCACTGATGGGTTTATATTCGATGATGCGATCATGTAAGATCAAGCAATATGCTGAAGTTTGAGCTGGAAATGGATTGATTGACTCGAACTCAATTCTAACATCTACAGGTCCAGATTTGATATTTTCATTTTGCTTAGAACAGTCAATAACTATGAGTGGAGCGTGCGTTGCATATTTGCTTTTTGTCACTATTGGATCAGTATCTTTCCCATAATATGACGATTGGAAATTTGTATACATATCATATAATATGGCATATTGATTGCGTGAAAAGTCTATATTTAAATTTCCATATGGATAGGATTGTGAATTCAAGAAAACTTTAATATCTCTCAAATCACAGTGATCAAATTGACTACAATTTTTAGATTTATTATTTTTGCGTCCAGTTTGAAATCCTAATATGATGTACCGTGGTTTTTCCAGTTGTGTTGTAGTTTTGACAACCCAAACATTTTTCGTGGATGTTGGAAGTAGTGGGTACTCATACAATTCCCACGTACGAAAACTCATGGAAATGGGTGGATCCTTGGCAATATAATTGAGTAGTTGAATTTTTTGTGTATCGGAGACTTTGATATATGGTATCAACCATTCAATCTTCTGGAGATTCAATATAACATCTTCATTTGCTATTTGTATGATAGCATTCAAATCTGTATTTGCCCTTGTGAGAATTAATTCATGCTTTGCATTCACAATAATTTTTCGATAATCTTCAGCAAATCCCAACAATAAATTGAGTGGGATAGATATATCAAAATAGCCTTGATCATCAATTATTTTATCACCATCTTCATGCAACCATCCTGCATTTTCCAACAGATAACTTTTCTCACATTGAAATGATGTATATCCTTTCATCAATGTTGTCACACCCACATTTTTGCTTCGATCAATTTCAACACCATTCAATTCATAACGTATTTCTTCAAATAGATGACATATAGCCATATTCACCAGAGATGTAGTTGCAACTGCAGTGTGAGCGTCATTATTTTTCGTCAATCTCCCACAGATGTGTAATGAGCTTTTGCTTGGTAATAAACACAAATCTTGATGTTGCACCGCTATACGAATTTCATCATTATTATTGAAGGTTGCTGATGCAAATGGTTGATGACCATGAATTTCATAATGTGCAATAGATTCATCGAAGATAATGGCTTTGTTTATTGCTAAGATTTTCTCCATGGTAATAGACATACGAAGCAGAAAAAGCAGAATTTTATTGTTCCCCACGTATTTTCAGACCGAGACTCTTCAATAGTAGGATGTTCCGATGTGTTAGTACTCCGCTTGGTATGCGACGACTGATGGGTTTTCGACATGTCACTACACTTTTATAATCATCACCATATACTGTTGATGGATTCACCACTGCTTCCTCCTCCTCTGTATTATACACTATACCCATCACTTCATCGACTTTAAATGTAATCTTATTGTTATCACTTCTCCACGAAAATTCACTAATTGTCCATCTTGATCAACAATTCGTAGTTGCAAATGATGTATTGTCTGAACGGTGATTGGCATGTAAATGACGTGTGATGGCACTTCTATGATCTTATATCCTGGTGGAACCACTGGGAAAAATTCATGAATTGTATGCACTCGCTGCCCATTAATGTATGCCCCTGTAGTTATATTACACTCAACGCGAAGTGCATTGACTTTAAGTATAGACACTGGTAAGTCAGATTTATGAATAGAGCCTGGTTCAAGTATACGTGGCTTGAATCCTAGTAATCGTCCAATGGAATCCTCAGGAATAAAATTTATAGGAACATTACACTGAATCTCACAACACAATTCATTATTATTAGGTTTAAGTGAAAATGATATGTTTGGTAGTGTTTTCTGTATATAACTCTCAATATCTTCGATTTCATAGCTACCAGTTGGAATGATTGTTGCATTTTCACCTCCAACTATGTCAAATTTGTTGTTGGTTTCATCAATATTAGGGATGGCATTGAAAGTTAACAATTCAATAAGCCCCAATACATATGTCTTACTTGATGAGAGTTCAATTGGTGGAAAGTATTGAGCCTCGAGAATGGAGGATCTCCCCGACAGCGTCAATGTCAATGAATCATCCATGACTGATATTCAATCTCAATATGGATATACATTTATAGCTGTTTAGTTAAAAATTTCAAGCATAAATGTCCACATATCACCGTGTTATAGTCTTGATATTTTTTATAGTTATATTTCACCCTACCAACATCGAGATATTTCATAAGATCTTGAGGTGGTTGTAAATTACCAAAGCTGTCAAAATATGTCACATCATTGTGTTTCTTCTCATATGCCACCCAATGTGTACCTGGGCCATCTCTATCATCTAGATTCACTATTGCCGTCTCAAATTTTCGTGGACCATTCATTGGTAAATTATTTCGCATGAAGACACCACGAAAATGCGGAATTTTCATGATATGAGCATATTTTACAAGATCAGCGTCAGTTAAAGCTCGATGTGGTAGGTCTACACGTTTTTTGTCGGTCGCAAGTACAGACCTAAACCCTGCTTATATGGCTTCAAATACATTCCTTTACCCACTATAATATCCTCCATTTTAATATTGTGTCGTTTTCTTTCTTCCAATTCACGTTTCGCTGCAGCTGCATCATTTACTGCTTTTGCTATACCAGCAGCACCACCCGCTAAACTCCCAACAGCACTGAGTCCAGCAAACATGGGTATGAGAAATGGTAGAACACCACCTATTCTCGATGGGATTGGTAATATGCGTGATGATAAGCGTACTTTACTCGACCCACCAGCTTTCTCGACAGCAGTACGCGCACCATTCAACGCAGATTTAACCATATCACGACCACCAGAGTGCATAGATTTTTTTGCCTCTTTTACTATTTGTTTGAATGATATCATAGGATTTTTTATCATTTTTTTCACATTCCTTTTCAATCGCTTCTTCCTCCTCACCATGCCTGCACCAAGTTTCGATTTCATATTCATGATTTTATTCACACTCCAAGCTACGGCTTTTTCACCAATGCTCGCGTCTTTAGCATGAATACGTTCCCAAGCTTCCTTTGCAAGTACTCTATCAGCTTTATTTCTCTCGATAATATTATTTGGATATTTTGCATAAGCAATATCGTGATCTTTGCATGCAGTATCAAGAGAGTTGATTCCAGGATCTCCACGCGCTAATCTTTTTGATAATTTTGTACCCGGTCCACAGTATTGGTAACCTGGAACGTGTAGCTCTATCGGAAGTTTGTTGATTATATTGTTCACAAGACCATCACCGCAAACACCATACCCAGACATCTGACTGCATGAATAGTTATACAACAACTGTCGAAAGTTTGTCAATCGTTTAGCTTTTATATCTAATGTCATCAAACATATAAAAGGTATTACAAATATTCATAAATAGTTAGTTGTAATCACAATGACGCGAGAGAAACAACCAACTAAGGTTAAATTTCATAAACAAACAACAACATTACCAATTGCGAATTTTGATGAACAAATTCCTCATAATAAAAACATGAAAAAGCGTCATGGGAATCTATTACCTAACACTATACGAGCCATTTTTTGTGGTCCATCGAATTGTGGCAAGACCAACGCACTCTTGGCACTAATTACTCATTCTAATGGTTTGAGATTTGAGAATGTTTATCTCTATTCAAAGTCGCTCAATCAACCAAAATACAAATACTTGGAGAATGTATTGAAGCATGCTGAAGACATTGGATATTTTCCATTCAGTGATAACGCGGTGGTAGTCAAACCGGAAGATGCTAAACCCAATTCCATTATGATTTTCGATGATGTTGCGTGTGAGAAGCAAGATAGCATCAGAGCTTTCTTTTGCATGGGTCGACATAGAGATGTTGACTCGTTTTATCTCAGTCAAACTTATACACGCATCCCCAAACATCTAGTACGTGATAATGCAAACTTGATGGTGTTATTCAGACAAGATAAAATGAATTTGAAGCACATATATGATGATCATGTGAATACAGATATGACTTATACTCAGTTTAGAGATTTGTGTTTAGCATGTTGGAATAATGATCGGTATGGGTTTGTAGTTGTTGACAAAGATAGTGAAGTGAATTCGGGGAGATATAGAAAGGGATTTGATAGTTACATTAGTATAAATTGACATGAAAATACAATGATGTTCACAGTGTTATTGTAAACTTGCATGCTTCAACATGGCGAGTGTGAAAGGGGGAAAAAAAAATCTGAAAGAACAGGACTTACTGAGTCAAATAGTGAAAGCAAGCGATATGATTCGACAAAAGCATAGAATGATAAAATCTGGTAGAGATACATCAGAACGAGCGATGAATGAAGTTTTTAAACCCATAGTGACACCTCTAGAGAAATTGATATCAACATCCACGGGAATAAAACAAGATATAAAAAATGAATTGGCTGATATTCATATGAAAAAAGAAGAAGCTGAGAATGATCAGTCGTTTGCAACAGCTCAATATGATTGTGATCAGTCATTTGCAACAGCTCAAGATGATGATGATAATGATAATTATGGTGATGATAGCATGAAAAAGGATGTCGAATTGAATGAAAATATCGAATCATTCGTGCCTGCTGAAATACAATCTGTTAGTTCACCCCTCAAACAATATGAGGATGATGATTTAATCAAAACATACATGAAGACGCACTTAGAGCAAAAAACTGCAAATAGGTTAAGTGTACGCAAAATGAGTGACAATAGGTTGATGATGGGTGATTCACCCATAGATTTCTCGAATGATGCTGTAAATGTTGCAAATAAAAGTTATCCTCAAACTCCTGGATTGTTAGAATTGCTATTCAAGAAAACACCAAATGATGCAATCATAAGTGATAGCGATAAAAAAGATTTCATGGAAATAGTCAATTCAACTCATACACTTCATAAACATTATGATCCTAATAAAAGTCTCATATCAGACAGAAGCGTAAAATATCAAAATTATATTGCAAACTATATAGTACCACCACCACCATCATCATCATCATCATCATCATCATCGGTATATAAAAGAAAAACTAGATCTGGTAAAGCATTACCCTACTACAAAGTTGCAGAGAAGAGGATACAAGCAATTGATTATGTATATTGGGATGATCCAAATGAGCTTGTTGACCGTCTTCGTTTGCTATTAGCATCCCAAGCAGCGGGCAATACAAGTCATACAAATGAAATAATCTCTATTATTGAAGAATTGCGTGAAGCTAGAATTATTTATTAAGCAATGTATCAATACCTCTTCATTCATTTGTGTGACAACTATCACGAAGTAATGACAGGATGAGTGTAGACATATTTGGACGGAAATTCAAAAAAAGTGCTGAACAAAATAGCCGAGGACCATCTGGTTATGTATACTATTTACATTGTATCCATCTCATTAACGTGAATATTACTATTATAACCCCATGGTAGTGTATCAGTTGTTTGATTGGATACTATGCGCTTATCATCATTACTATTTAATGCTAGTTTTCGTTGACGAATAGTCGACACTGCATGATTTTTACTTTTTATTAAATATTGCTCTATTACCACATTTTCATTCTGGAATAGACATTGCTTATAATCATCAAATGTGATCGCGCGTAGTGCACAATTTTTCACACCTTTAGCTTTCTTTTTATCCTCATCATCATCCTGTACTTTGAATGTGTACAGTTTAGCACGTAATCCAACGAATTCTGTCATTATTCTACCATTATTTTCATCCTTCATGAGTCCTAAAACTTTCTTATTCTTAAGTGGGATATCATAATTGTTGACAACAGGATAATCACTCGTATCAAATTTGTCTATATCACGCTTCATTATTTCATATACATCAGGATTGATCAATTCATATATTAGACTATCAGTATCAGTATACAATAATTTCGACTTATTATTAGGGAATACATTCTTTATATAATTATAATGGAAATCATATATGAATGTTTTCGAAATATCAAGAATCGCAAAACCAATGTAGATGCGTTTGATAAACTTAACTTTAACACGCTGCATCTCAATAATAACCATGTTTTCTTCAAAAGTTATGCAGCTATGAAAATTTGGTTTACTTATATATGCTCTTGCACCATATCTACCATCCCATTGGGTTATCAATTTTACATCTTTATGTTTGCGAACATTCTCCATGGTTTTACCAAATACAGCATTATTCATCAGCTTGAAAAAATTTTTCTCAAATTCATTTTTTGATTTTTTACGCAAGTCTGTATTCAAGTCAATATATTTTTTTAACCATGGTGCCTGTTGAAACTCTAGTATCCTATATACATTCTCAATTTTCATGCCTAAACTCAAACATTGCTTCAAGTTTTTATAATGAATAATATATTTGTTTTTAGGTAAGAGTGTTGTTACTAATTTCATACATTTCCCCGTTGGCGGTATGAAATGTTGAGGGCATAATGGTAAATCACGATGTAACTCATGCAGTTCTCTTGGATATTTTAAATCAACTTCAAAGATATATCCTATTGATGAATCGTTGGGGATATTGAGTATTTGTTCAACACTCATTGATTTATTCAACCATTTGAATCCGCCATATGGTAAATAATCACTCATAGCTGCCCCATATAAATTATTAACATCGAAATACATAAGATATGATTGCTCTTTGGTTGGATTGTAACTGTCTCCCATATATTTATTATTTGCTTTTGCATAGCGATTCGAGCATTGCGCTACACCACCTCTAATACCTTTCTCGATATACAATAACATCTCTGGATCTGTGAAAAGCTCTAGTTCTACACCTGTATATTTGAGCATTGCATCAAAAGCAAAACCTGGTGCTGTATAATAATGTAATGGATCTAGATTGTATGTTACGAAGCAATTACGACGGAAATTTTCAAAGATGTCAGCTAAAAGTAATACATCTGTTTTGAGATATAAATCGGAATATTCACCTAATGTCTGTATATTGAATTTACTCCAAATCACTTTTGCATGTTCATAATTTTCCTCGGAAATTTCACTTTGATTCAACTTTGAATAAAATTTGTCTTTTCCCGGTAAATGTTTCTCATCAAGCTTCATCCATCTATCGATATATTCATATGGAAATACACCCTTTTTTGTAACCAATTTAAATTGTTTATGTCATTGTAAAACTTGCGAGTGATTAATTTATCATTATCATCCAGATAATTTGCTAATTTATCAATACCACTCGCCATGAATCTCAATGAGTCAATGAATCGTAGAGATATTTTTGTGTCATGAACTTTTTTAGTGAATGAAATATATTTTTCTTTATTTATTGGTAAGAGACTTACTTTACCAGGGTAACTTTTAGCTATACTCTCAATTATGAAATGTGAATCATAACCACTTAAATTGTGAAATACAATTGGTAAATAGTATGGTTTTGTATATTTCATATTACAATTATCATGTGCTGCACCACGATATCTACCAGTGAAATGACAATGATCTCGATGTTTTGCATCAATTTGAGTGAATGGTTTTTCACAAATATGACAAATAACTGCATTCTCAAATTCATATTTTTGTTTTTCCGTTAATGATATCATCGGTACAATTCTACTGTAAATATTATTTATTTCATGTGCTAAAGATTCTAATTGATCAATGAACCATTGAATACATTCATCACTACGCATTAATTTAAACTGGGATAATTTATCATTATATGAGCAATGTAAATAGAATGCAACACTATGTGGAATATGTGTTTGTGATACATTTGTTTCTTCTAAAATACACTCTAATTCTGCATAAACAACGAATGGTACAGATTCTTTATATTTGTAATGACTGAATGATAAAAATTTTTCTTTTTCTCTTGGCAATATTACACGAAGTGTTTTATTCATACTAAGGCAATCTGACTTATGATTATTATATGAGTATAATTCTTGAAAATGACATAAGCATCTATCACAAATGTATATCTTCCCTTTATGTTCTGATATTTGACTTGAGACTAATCGCGAAAGATTATGTATCCATGCAAAATGATATATTTTATTCGACTCAAAGTTATTATTATCAATATCCATACTAGTATCAACCATCAATAAATGAATAGTTGGCTTATCACTATCATTATTACTTATATGATATGGAACGATGATTTTTTGTTTATTCTCATACTCGATGCCATACACATTTATTGATAGATCATTCATTACCTCAAATTTTGGTACATCACACAATGCCATAGGGAAAGTTAAACCCTCAAATTTAAGACCTGCTTCAGTGAAATGTTGATATGATGATGTTCTAGCTACATTACCCATTGAATTTTTTGCTTCTCTTGCATATTTATCATTATCTTCTACATTAAATTTTTTTCTTCCCTGTAGAGCTGCCACAATACACCATAGGAAACAAAATTCATCGTTGTTCTTTATATTTATCACAGCTTTCTTCAACTGAATAAATTTTGGGAGATCTATGTATGTTGATAGTCCTCCTTGTAAGGCTACATATTTATTAATATTCACTACCAAGTTCACAACTTCATTCATTGTCCATCCTGAATCACCTTCTTCAAATTCTTCCACTTTTGCTAATAAAGTATCATTAACATACTTTGAATACCAATCATAAATATTAGTTGATTGAAGAATCAATTCATTTGATGTGTTGAAATATTTTATTTCTCCATATGTTCTAGATTCTTTAATATTTTCATATTTGCATGCCAATATTACATTTGATTTAACATTCGTTTGCATTTCTCTTATTTTCATTATGAAAATCTCCCTCGCATCTAAGAGAAATTCATGTAGATCAATGTGGTTAATGTTTGTTATAACACCAGTTCTTATACGACCATTAAATGCTGATGGTAATTCATCCCACTTAAGATTCTTAACATCATTATCATTCCCACTATCGATTTGAATATTACCACCAACAATATGCTGCCCTTTGATTATCTTCTGTCTTGCAGCTTCATTGAATTTTCTACATAATGAAAATAAATGTGAACTTACAGCTTGCAATTGATTCTTTTCACCAATAGTTAGTTTTTGCATTCGCAATTTTTTTTTCAAACATTTTATATTCTGTGCCCCAATTTTTTGCCACTTGCGAATCTGTATATCACATTCTGTACCAATATTCATTGATAAACAAACTTTATGTGCCTCTTCCATCAATTTTATGAGTTGGTTATAATGCTTCTTTCGCTCCTCTGACTGCTTCTTTCGATCCTCCGACCGCTGTTGATCACTCATTTTTTTTTTTTTCTAGTTTGGAGACACTCGTGAATACACTCTTGAAATTTTTAAGAACTCTGAATGATTAACTATATTTCAAGTCAATCTTTTTGTAATAAGGATGAAAAAAAAATAGAAAAAAAGTGTGGGCGTGGTTGTTCTAAGTTTGGTGAAATGAAATGACGTCAGCTTTGTAAATAATCAAATGAAAAACAAAACAGGATCAAACAGGAATGTTTTTGAAACAAAATAATGATAACTCGATACATGCATGAATAGATAAGAAATTTTTTTTTAAGAATTCGAAGTGTTGGGGTGGATATTTCTAAGAATTCAAAGAGGGGGGTGGATATGCTGGGATAAAGAAATTGTAACATTTCCTATCATGGATAGGGCGGGATGGCTCAACAAAAAAAAAAAAAAAGGTGTGACGATATCATCTGTGGTGGGGATCCAATCCAAATGATGCATGTGATTGGAAAAATAGTTGTAGTGGTTATACTGATTGTGTGAACCAATGATATGATGGATATTGCTAGACAAACACTGGTGGGGGATTGTGTACATATAGAGAAAACTCTTAGAGAGATGTCAATTCAAATTATTTGCTCATAAGGTGTGAAATTATACTCAATCTATAATCTATATCAAAAATGAGTTTCGTTAAATTAAATGAAGTTTGCCGAACGGAGAATTTTCTACCTTCAAAGTCATGGAAAGAATTGGAGGCTGGAACAAACTATATAGTGTCTGAAATCAAAATTGTTAAAACGAGATTTGGTGAAAAAATTGTTGTAACCATAAATGGTGAATTCACCGTATTTTTACCAACAAGAATAGTAACATATTTACTGAATGATCGAGAACAATATGAATTATTGGAAGATGCATCTAACAATGGGAAGCTTAGAATGCATTATATTGGTGGTAAATATGGACAATGTGAATTCATTCAATGATCATACTTTCATAATAATGGAGATGAAAGGGAAATTGATATATGTAATATCTATCAATGTCTACAACTATCTTATTCAATGTATTAATCATTTAAGATGAGAATGAAAAATTTTTTCTTGTATGTCATTATATTGATGGAATTTTACTTTTTGATATAATAAATAAATAAATTGAAAACATAATATTCTTTTATAATCATTTTATTCAGAAATTATCATCATCATCATCATCATCATAATCATTTAAACTAATGCCACTATCATCATCCACACTCACATCATTTTCATCATCCTCATTGAAATTTATATTATTGTCATTAATTAAATCGTAATAATCAAAGTCATTATTAATGATGTTATTATTGATATCATCATCATCATCATCATCATCATCATCATCATTATCATCATTATTTCCCGCAACACAATAAACACCATCCACATTTCTGAATATGTTTGGACCCCACATATCCTCCTCATACTCCATTGCCAGAGGTGGAAAGTATCCAACATGCTCCGGACGATGATCATCTTCTTCACGCAATCTTCGGAACCACCACATTTGATTCTGATGGTCGATTACAACGATGGTTGCCAGACCATTCCTTGTGATTACTGCTCCATTTGTTGCCCCCCATATTTGCATATATGTGAGCACATCACTAATAATGTCAATCATCCAATCTAAGTTATTTTCACCTACGTACCATTCTCGTGGTACATGAATTGTGTAATTAAGTTGACAATATTCCATCCTGAAATATATCATTATACAACTATAAAAATTTTTATATAATTTTAATACATATTATTCAGAGAAAACTCACTTGTTGGCACTATTGTTTATGGTGTTGATGTAGCCACTGATGCTCTTGCATGTGAAATGATAAATATTCTTCATACCACTAATTTTTCATTTTGGGCGGAACTTATAATATGCAACGAATAATTTCTAAGTATTAAAACGTTATCTTAACGCTGGACCGTTTCGCCACCAACCTCTCGATTTTTTCTATAACTTTTATGGCACCTCTCCTCAATAGATTAGTAGCATGTTTTTTCTTGGATTATGAGAGTAAATATATACATCTTTATATCGTTTCTTAAGTTAAATAATATATTCCACAACTCATGGGAAAAATTATTTTCTTTGTGTTATATGAGAAAAAAAAAAAAATATATCATCCATTTAATGAAGAGTGAAATATGATTGGAACTAATATAAAATTCCAGATCATGTTGAGAAACAATGAATATGAAAAAATTATTTTATAGGATAAACAAATGAATGTAAGTGGTATGTGTTAGATGAATAATATTTCAACTATAAAGAATACCTGCAATGCTGAAATTATCTCTGAACACTTATACTAAATACCCAATAGTGGAATAGTTATAGTAAATAATTTATTCGATTATTCAATTTTTGTATGCAAACATTTTCAATTTATTATCGAAGTTATTAACAATTTTTTTTTACATAATATACAATCTTTGAAGAATGAAATGTCATCGGAGGATTCATCATAATCAGTGGCAATAGGTCGATAATGTTTTATGACATCGTTGATAATGTTTTATGATATGGTTGGTAAGCATTAATGTCCTCATCCTGTTATAATAATACTGGTTATCTCAGATATTATTATTTATTTTGCTGGGGACATATTTAAGAATAAATTCTTCGGAAAAATATGCGATGTGCCCCCACATTCATATCTTCGATTCGCTCCTCAAGATGATAAAAAAGTCTCTAATGATTTACCTATTGAGGGGTGCTGAATTTTTTTTTTTTTTCTGTCTTCCATCCAACGCTTCAAATATATAACATTAGCGTGGGCACAGTGATAGAAAAATCCAGATTCTGGGTATTTGTGATATTTACAGTTTTGCATTCCATGATTTTTCAATGATGGACATTGGAAACTCTCTAGATCGATAACTGTTTTCCCCATATGCCCAATAATACTTGATAACCATTGCTTTTTCTCAACTCCTTTCACATACACATGATCAACATCTTTCAATAGAATCTCGAGAACATTGTTGAGCTGATCATATGGTACATCACCAGTATCCCATGATAGTCCATGATAATTACGTATCAACCATGAATTTATTGCTTGATACTGCTTCGATAATTCACCCCACAAGCATGGTGGTTTGAATAGTATGTGTGTAACTTCAATAGTTTCTTCAACATTGATACTGTGTACTAGAATACTTGCTAGTTCTTTCACAATAAATTGATTGCTCTGATGTTTGAAGCCTTGAATATCCAGAATAATCTCCATTCTTCAAATTTCATGAAAACTTTTTGAAATTTATGAAATCTTTTTCAAATTTCTCAAAACTTTTTTAAATTTTTGAAAACTTTTTCAAACTTTTTCAAATTTATAAAAACTTTTTCAAATTTATAAAAACTTTTCAAAACTTTTTTAAATTTTCAAAAACTTTTTCTAAAACTTTCGGAGATTTATGGAAAACTTTTCAAAACTTTTCCAAAATTCTCAAAACTTTTTCAAATTTATAAAAACTTTTCAAAACTTTTTTAAATTTTTAAAAACTTTTTCTAAACTTTCGGATATTTATGGAAAACTTTTCAAAACTTTCCCAAATTTTTGAAAACTTTTCCTAAACTTTTTTGCAAATTTATAAAAACTTTTCCAAACTTTTTCATAAAAAAAAATTTTTTTCCACATGAAAAATTTCGTTGGTAAAAACTCTTGATTCTTCTTCATCAAGATTTTTCTAGAACTTGATGATGAATGCGTCAAATGTTCACTGATCTATCATGAAGAAACATATCAAATTTATATTGGTGTGCATCCATTTTTCGAACTCTTATTGGATAGCCCCCTCTCCCTACACACATATTTATTTATCTACATATTTTTTATTTATACAATTATTCATATGCTTATCTATATGACTATTTATACAGTGACTCATACAATTATTTATATGATTATTTACTTTTTCTTCATTTATTGATTCATTTCTTTTGTTTATCATTTTTTTTTTATTTATTCTTTCATATTTGTAGGAAAAAAATATTTCATATATATTATGGATAAAAACTTATACATTTGAATTTCCCCCACCCACTCAACAGTGAAAATACAGTTCAATCATAGAGAAACGTACAGTTATCCATTTCCCCAATGTCGCAACAAAGAAACTCATACTATAGTACTATCATCGATATCGATAAAAAATTCCACTTCACGAGAAACGTCGCTTAGTGGATAATACAGATATCGACTTTTTCGACCAGATGATAAAACAGATTGGGACCTACTATGAAACTGTCGGTAAGGTAGGGGTCAATGCAAGTTACCGACAGGTTTGTCCCAGAACCCGCCTTGTTTATCTACTAATATTGCTGCAATATTCACATTGCAATATTGCTACTGGAATGTTGCAGGAATATTGCTGCAATATTCACATTGCAATATTGCTACTGGAATGTTGCAGGAATATTGCTGCAACATTCACATTGCAATATTGCCACTGGAATGTTGCAGGAATATTGCTGCAATATTCACATTGCAATATTGCTACTGGAATGTTGCAGGAATATTGCTGCAATATATGGAATATTGAGCAAGGTTCGCAACATGGCAACACGCGCCAAAACTTGTGTTCCTGATTACATTTTGTTCGAAGTCACCAATTCATATTGATTAATATCATTATTGATTATAAAATAACATATTTAATTATCTATTTCATTGCAAACACTAACGAGAAGGTTGCCATAGTAAATCCTGTTACTAAATTTTCTATTTTGAAATTTTTATATCTGCTGTTATTCAATTTTTTTTTTTCGCATATATTCTCTATGCATCTGAGTATATCCCTCTCTGTCAGATACTCAGACCCAATCCACTCACGTTTCTCTATTGCGATGATATTTGTTGTAGCTTTTCATTTGTTTTAACTTTTCGGTCGCTGTCTGATGCATAAACTTTTCATTCTTTATTGAAACGTCCCTGTGTGCAGTCACGTCTTTCATTAGAGAATATTTTTGCTCTGAGCGTCTTATTGTGATACAATAAAAATATCAGTATTTTTGAATACTATTAATTAATATAAAATTTCACATTTCAGGAGAAATTATTTTATAATTTGTGAATTTTTTCTCAGTTGTGAGCATTTTTTTTTTAGGTGATTTTTTTTCAGTGAGTTTTCTTTTTTTTCGTACTGTGTGTGATTTAGGTTTTTGCAGCAGGAGATCCAGTCCAACAACGAACATCTTCGAGAAAAGTGAGTATAGTTTTTGTTTCATTAATATATTCAAATAATCGGTGGTGGAACAAAATTATTAATTAGTTGCGACCCAATAAAATTGCCTTAATTTGAATTAAAATTTTTTTTTATAATTTTCAATAAAGTGTTTGAAAGTGTCTGTTTGCCGTGCAAATATTCATTGTCGTGGGAGCGATACGTTCATTCCATAAAATATAATTGTTTGAAATTTTTTTTATGAATGATAACATCGGGAACATAATGATAAACAAATTGCAAATTCATACTATTGCCTAAATTTGAATTTAACATTATTTTTGGATGATTTCCATTAAAGTGTTTGGAGAACGGAATGTGGACACTTATTATTGTCATATTATTTTCTTCATTATTATTAGTAAATAAAGGAACATTGTCAATTTTATATTATAAATAAATTCTACCGGTTTATTTATTGAAATATCATTTAAACGGGAGTGGCATCCCTTGTGTGTTGTTGTTTTTGCCGGAGAAATTTAAGTTGCTGTTTAATTTAAAATACATTGTGCGTGGTGCCTGGAAAACGCCACGTCACAAGATATATTATACAGCTACAGTCCATATAGCATGTATGTATGTATTGTATAGCTCGGTCGTGATGTGATGAAGCGTCTGTGGTGCCTGTGCACTAGTAATATTTCTCTTTCCACGCTGGGAATACATAAGCTGTGGGCGCTGTGGCTATCGGGACCGTACTAGCCGATGGTGGGGATATATTGAACGAATGAATGTGCACGTGGGGTGGAGAAATTCTGAACTTTTCAGAGCGAGATTATTACATTTCAGTACGTTATGACACTTGTCACAGACATTTTTTTTTTCAAATTCAACCTCCGGTAAGTGGTTACTTTTAGGTGATATAGCTTCATAAAACATTCAAATTGAACACGGGATGACGCGGCTGCACTTTGGCGTCTTGTTGCTTCGCGCATGATATATGCTGTTGTGTTTCTTGCTGTTTTCAGAAACAATTTGGAAAATTTTCAACTTTGCTACAAAGTGCATACGGCAGTCGGAAGCTATTTTAGTCACCCCTCTGTCTTCTTTTTATTCAATGCAATTACAGTTTCAAACGCTGCTATTATTTTACTAATTCGATAAACATCATTAATCATAAAAACATACTGCGATCGTAAAAAGTCACTTTCCAATCCGTCGATTCCTTCTTTCCATCGCGATCTCAATTCGAAACGCTATTTTTTATTCTAAGTCAATAGACGATTACAATAGCATATAAAACGATTACAACTGCTTACGATCATAAAAAACCATCTTAAATCCACCTTTTCATCTAAATCTTTTTTCATTTCAACGCGATTTTTTTTTCAAATGCTGCTATTTTTTAATAATTTAACAAATCACTTGAATGATGACGAAACTTATGCCAAGTAGCGACGAACATGAAAGACCACCCTGAAATCACCCTCCTCTCTCATCATTTTTTTATTTTAGCGCAATTTCACTTCGAAACACTACTTTTTTCCAATATTTCAATGAGCGATTGGGAAAATGTCAAAAATTACTACATAATTTTACGATCATAAGAAACCACCCAAAAGTCACTCTTTTATCTTAATCTATTATCATTTTGGAGCGATTTCTTTTTCAAACGCTGCTTTTTTTCGAAAGTTCAATGAAAGATTGGGGAAATGGTATAAATAACTACACATGGAAAAATCATGAGATACCACCCTAAAGCCACCCTTTTCTCTCAAACTATCGTCATTTCAGCGCGATTTC